>JAJMHT010000212.1:0-26439 GCA_030583145.1 Metschnikowia vanudenii
GTGGTATCATGATTCAGGGGAGTGTCACGTGATATGGCGACGAAGGTCGCTGACGGGTGGAAAAAACCTTTCACCGTCCTAGACGGACCGAGGGGGGTTTTTTCCTCACGGGTTACCAGTGATAGTAGTAGCGGGATAGCCCTAGAGTATTGTTATTGATATTGCATATATTTGAATTGATAAGACGATAATTGAAAGGGTTTGGGCCCGCGCCGATAACGGCGGTGGGGGGATTTGAATTAATTAATCCGCGATTAATGATGCAAGCCCTGGCAAAATCCGCGTTCCCGCGGACCGGCAAAACTTTTATGGGTACCAAGAGTGATAACTGAGTACGAGACTTTACTGTGTACGGCACGAGTACGAGACTTTACTGTGTATGGCACGGGTACGAGACTGTACTGTGTACGGCACGAGTACGAGACTTAAATGTGTACGTCACGAGTACAAGAATGGCTCGCATTACAAGAAGTACCGCGAACACGTAAAATGACATTATACGGTAGGAAGAGGGCCTCATGTCGCGAGGGGCCACTTCTGCGCGAGCGCGAGAAGGAACGCCAGGATTTACGCTGGGGATCAGCCCAGCCACCAAGGAATTACACTGGGGTTTAGTCCAGAGACCAGGGAAAGGCGTGAAGGGGCACAACAGGCGGTTCTAACGAACCACCAGATTAATGATTGCAATGAATTTCAATTAAACTGACTTGAACACAATATAAAACATCGTTTTGGTTTCAGGGCCATGGACTAGAATAAACCCCAGGGTGCGTAAGCTTCGGATTTCACGCTGTTAGAAGTATATTTTGCCTGTGTGATACCGTTTGGCGTGTTTTGCAACATAAGATATAAATGGGATGTGCCGCAATTTCAACATCTCCTCCAACAAAAATTGTTTAAATAACCTGGATTCAACATGCAACCCATCCACTCTCCGTTGCAGGAGAATAATCCCCGAATACCTTCTAGATATCTGGAATTTGGGCTTTAAATGGATCACAGAAGATGTACAAAGCTTTCTATTGGGAGTTATTGTCAAAAATGGAAAGCAAATGGAGCAAATTTTATTCAAGTATACAAAATGCTTGAACAAGAAATATATACAATCTTGACCGGTAAACTGGAATTTAGCAGAGCATTACAACAAGCTCCACAATTTATCTCTAGTTTTAATGAGGTCGAGGGCATCAAAGAATGATTCCGAAAGCATTGGGACAAATGATAGTGCCAAAAGCGCCATTATCTGTGACAAGAGATTCACAGAAGCAATAGATCGTTCTCCAACGATTCATGAAACAGTTCCCATAATCAATAGGCTTTTACGCATTTTTAAAGATATTTTGAGCAAAGAGTTTGTTAGTGGAAATTCACTAATTGCTTGTTGTATATGAGAAGGTAAGAGAAAGCTACTAGAATACTACACCATATATGACGACACCACCGTCCGCGTCAGACCACTTTACCTCGACATGGTTCTTGATCCATGAATGAAGCCAGAAACCTTCCGTGGAGCTGGATTCTCACTTTTATGAAGTTTGGTGCCAATATTTGAGCCATTTTGCGAATAATGAATATTAAACTTCCCTGGAATCGGCCCCGACCTGATCTGTTAGGAGGAGAAAAGTTCTTCTCAGTAGAAGAAACGAGGGACTTTTTCAATTATTTCTCTCATATGTAGAGATTAATTCGCCCGTATGCCATTTCTGCCCCTGCAGAAGCTCTTTTTTGGCGAATGGGAGATGTAATCTCAAAAAGGAGAAAGCAGCTTCTGCAAACAACGATAAAGATGCCAGTAATTCTCAAATCCTTGGGAATCATTAAAGATGAGGAAGGAAGTGATAACTGAGGACGATGCCAATCCGCCTAATATACTGAGCAGAGGCAAACAAACTTTAGAACCCGAATTTTTGCTCATAATCGATGATGTTCAGCGAAGTCAGTCAAACTTCATCCGGAGCACAGCTTGGCGGGTAAGTTCGTGGCGATATTTCAGCCACTTTTAAGTGGTTTCTCAAGCGATCCCGACAAAACTCTTCGCTACTCTTGCTTTTATGTTGTAGGTATAATTTAAAGGTGTATTATTCGCTAGTACAGCTTTTTTCTTTCAAAACAAATGTAATCATACGACTCTTTGCGATTAAAGAGCGTACACAGAGTACGAAAATCGTACTTACTGAGTATTTACGCGGGTTTACCCTTCACTGATTCAGGGCACACCCTAATTGATTGCGGAGATATTCCTATTCGTCGTATGGCTATTAGGCTATTAGCCTATTAGGTTATTAGCCTATTAGGTTATTAGGCTATTAGGCTATTAGACTATCACGCACTCACGCTATCACGCTATCACGCCAGTACTCTAGTACTCTATTAGACTATCACGTTATTACTCTATCACGCTATCACCCTATCATGCCATCAAGCCATCACGCTATCACGCTATCACGCTATTACTCTATTAGGTTATTAGCAGAGTAGATAATAGACAGGGTGCAATATAGCATCACTGGCACCACAAACTTTATGGTACGTGAAATAACTTTGTCAGGGCTGTTAGAGTGTACTAGGTTCTGATCGCACGTTCTTCAAGTCAAATTGATGGGTGTGGGACTTCAGGGTTTTATGAAGACTTTGGTGGTTGGGGATATGGAGTGACCAAATTAGCAACTTCGTGGGGCTCTTCGAGTAAAATATGGGCATTTATGAATTTTTTTTCTTTTGATACACCAAAAGGCAGAGACTTTAAGCGGATTTAGGCATGTGGGATCAAAGCGATTAAGGGATATGGGCTTTGTTCGATTTGGTGATAGGAGATTATAGTACTCATTGCAGTTGACTCTTACCCAGAACAAACGGGAATTAGTTGGGGCATTAGATGGGAAATTAGAAGAGGACCGAGGAATTAGAAGGGACTGATTGAATATCTCGAGCCAGCGTAGTGGGTTTGCTAGAGAAAGGTGACCCGCTTAAAGCTATCTAACTAATATTTATATTTCCTTTCTTTTGCCAAATATTCGCTTCTTCAAAATTTCCAAAATTTGAGTTTTGGTGTTTCAATTATGAAATCTAACATTCTATATAGCAATTGTTACCACAGAGACGAAACCCTTCGGGCTTCATTTGATTTGTCTATTCAAAATGAATATCATGATGTATTAAACACCGAGAAATATATCTAAAGAAATTAATGATATAAAACTAAGTCTACCGCGTTTTTAACAATGCTTTAAACAATGGTTTTGCCTCTTCTAATACTTCCCAGGCCCAGCTAAACTACCTCTGGAACTAAACTTTATTCTGTTCATAACTCCACTAGATAAACTTTCCTTAATCGAGGTCTCCAGATAAACTTATCGATTTCGACCCTTTAGCTCAACCATAACAATTGGTAGACTGGATTCCAAATTGATCAAGAAGATGAAAGACGGATGTGGTACCCGGAGGAAGAGAAAAGTTGCAGTCCCACAAGAAAGCTTTTGAGTCCCACAAGAAGCTTTTGAGTCCCACAAAAAAGCTTTTGAGTTTCAGAAGAAAATGGAAGTGTCGAATTACATCTGAATTTGAACACTCAAAAGGCACGTATCTTCAAATATGCATTTTCATGTATTTGGAACATTTGATTCTTATTCATCCTGGTAAATAGACCGCTTGTTCTCCTCTTGGGGTCCTTTGGGAAGATCCTCTGTATTAGCTAGCAGAGTTGTGGGGTTCTTTGGTATCGTTGAAGTAAACTCCGACATGATACCTCCATCGAAAAAAATGTCGGTTTCTCTGTCGATGAGGTGTTCTTCTGAGTCACCAACACCTCCGAACATTGACTTCAGTTTGTGATTGTACCTACTCCCCAAGAACACTTTCAAATCTGATAGTTGCTTCATAGAAATTCGCCCTTCTTATTCTTGGGAATTGGTTGTATGATTTGCCCCCGTAAGATCTACAATTACTGGTTTGCACGTTCCTGTCCAATTCTTGCAGATTTTCGGTCTGCTTGTCCGAGACTCTCAACACCTTATTGAGCCATGTCTTAAAGTCCTCAAACCGCAGGAAATCCTTGAGCTGTACCCCTTTTAACTTTCCAACAATTTCAAATATGCAACGTCTTAGTTGGCCTGAGGTTATCATCCGAAGAAAACCAGAAGTGGCAAACCGAACGTCACGTGATGTTATCAGAAGCTGGTGACGGAACCGGCAAAAGCTAGTAAAGCCAAAATATATCTAATTCTAATTTGTACTAACTTGAAAACATTCTTACTAAAGCTTACACGGGTATATATCCCGTTGCCTACACATTAACACCAAAAATATTGTTTAATATTCTTAGAAATATCCCGAAAATACCTCTAAAAAGACTCCAACGTGCTAGCTTTTGTGGTACTGTGTAAGCCCTCCCACCATTGCTTCAAATTCTTGCTGAGCTCTGGAATTACTAAGAAATTTCTTCCCGAATCGTAGTATCTAGCAGGCTGGAAGGAAGGTGCATATATATCTCTGTATAATAGCACCTAGCAGATATATATTTAATAGCTATGCCCTCTTCTTAGAATAAATCTCTTGAGCACCACATTAAAGGCCCAACAAAACACGTCGAAAGGTAGTCCTACTCACCATTCCCCAACAGTGATGAGTGATGATTAATCATATAATAGCTCTACTCCAACAGCAAGGAAACAAAGGGATTCTTCTCTGCTGGGTTCAGCCGGCTTGTGTTTTTCTTCCACGTAAAAAGATCAAATGTACTTTTGTAACTTGCTCCAGATTGTAACTGTCAGAGAAGTGGCCCATTTTGGTTGACGTTACGTCGTTTCTGCTCAATTGCGGCCACTGCAACTTGGCCTACTATGTGTGAGCTATTATCCTCTCTTGTTTCGTGGTTTACCCCGCACTTAGCCGCTCCTGTTGCCTGGAAGTGCGGGATCAGAGATTCTATATTAATCATCGTTTCCCCCTTCTGGGTAAAGAGCCAAGCATGTGTCTAATACACATATTTTTGAATTACTTATGGTTGAACTACCCTTCACCGGATCTGGAGCTGACCGTAACACCCTCACAGGTACGCTGCTGACCCTCTTTTGAGGCTTGCTACAAAATACACAAAAAACACATATTTACGTATAAAGGGAGGGCTCGCTCTGATCTTTTGTTTCTTCTACCGTTTACTACTACTCTTCTCCAAATCATCACATCACCCAATAACTTGGTAGCCCATGGTCCTTCTAGGACTTGTGAAATTGACTATGTGAATGATAGATATCTTTATGTTGGGATATGGCCTCTATTTGGTCTTTAGATTTTCCTTTGGAATTTGCCACCCAAATTTCTTGCACGCTGACATGGAAAAAGACTTTCACAAGATACTGTGAAGCACTTTGCAGCCAACAATGACGGCTATGCTGAGAATAAAGGAAAGAGTAGAACCCCTAAACATCCACCAATACCCGCTAGAGAACCCCCGCGTCTTAGAGACAAATCTCTGCAAGAAGGTTCCCAAAAACAACACCACTTCGGGGTGGCAGGTTAAACGTAGAAGACTCTGGAAGTCTTCTGTTAAAGATGGTACCACTGTAGTGAACAAGTCCGAGGCAAAAAAAGACAAACACCACTAAAACTTTCATAAAGACCATTTCCGGTCTATATGCTATGGAAGAACCCACGAAATGTTTAGAGGATCTTAATGAAGAGAGTTTCCAACGACCTTGGGCAACTAGTCATAGAAGTAGATCTGATAAGAAAAAAGTAGAGAGCACCGAGCCTGAGCTTCCTGAAACATGGGCCGAACCAAACACAGACTCAACTACGGACCAAATCTCGGACCAAATCTCGGACCAAATCTCGGACCAAATCTCGGACCAAATCTCGGACCAACTCTCGGACCCAACTACGGACCCAACTACGGAATCAACCACAGACCCCGCCACCGAACTCACCAAGCCAACTTCAACCCCGAGCGAATCACAGCCCACTACTGTCCTTCATAATGTCCCAAAACCAACCCTTATTCCAACGCCCATCACGCCTGAACATTCTACAACTAATTTACAACCAGGAAATGAAAAATCAAATCCCGAAACACCCAACCCTGCTGCAACACCGGCCCCTACTTGGGTTTCATTCTTGGCAGTTAAAAAGACACCTCTTATCAGGAAGCCTTCTCCTTCCGGTTGGTTTATCTTGTACAAGAGAAAGAGATTAGGCACAGGATCTTCCTGAGTCCCCAATCTACTTGTATTAGAATATCAACTGAACAAGACACGGCTTCTTTTGCTATTGTTTAGTGTACCACTTGCTCCGGTAATATGAATTTGCTACATATAAATAAACAAAGACTTAACTAAACAGAAAAGTAGCCCTACCAATTGTCACAGAAGAAAATTATTTATTCAACAGTGATTGTCTCTTATTCTTCATCCTTCAGTTGACAAATTATTTATGTTGAGTGACTTAAGTTGATATCTTGAAAACAATGGGATTTTATCTACCTTTTATTTACTCCAAGATTTATGTACATTTTTAGAACAGAGTTACATCGGTAGGTTCGCTACAAAGAGATTTATTTGTTTAGTCTTAATCAAACATTATGTACTTTATTCTAGTCCTAAGTCACGTCCCTTGTCTATAGTCTCGTCTGATGTGCTCGTGTGATCTAATGGGCATCTGATGGACCTTTTCACATGTCTGGTTTGCTGAAAGTTAGTTTGAGACTAAATCTTCACAGACTTTTAACCAGATTACAAGACTTGTAGATACTCAAAACTTTTCACGTCCAGCAGTTTCTCGATCATATCCCCCTTTTCCAATTTACAAACATTAGCATGAGCCGTCAGCAACTGAAAATGTCAAACTTCTCCCATTTGACGCAGACAGTCTATTACTGAAAAAGAAGGAGCAAACCCCTTATCCGCTGCACGTGTCCAATTTCGGCTAAAAGCATTCAATTGACAAGTTCAAGGTGATCCGAATAAAAATATTGGAGTTAGTGTTTTGGGATCTCTGCTTCCATTACGTGTTAGCTCTCGAAATCTGATCAAGCACAAAATAAAGAGAAGTATAGTGCAATTCTAATTTTTTTAGAAAGAGTCATTTCCTGTACTCTACGTAAATCTAGAACGGAGTGTGCTTTTTCAATAATGTGATGAGAGTTTTGAGAATAAATGTATTTAGAGAGGGAGCTATATCATATATTTGTGGTACCAAAACTCACTGCCGACCATTACACCTGATTCCTGAGTTGATAATATTTTAGATTTACCTTAAAACCATGTCAGAGTAAAGTGTTACACAAATATTGAAATTGCTTAAAAAATATAAAAGGAAGCGGCCAATACTCCTACATTTCGGAATATCTGGGGAAGACTAATACCTAAGAAATCCTCGAAAACGCAACTTTACTCTTGCGCCTTATTTCTCGGCCAAAACTTTGTCGAAAATATGCCCCGTTCAAACCCATTACCCCCCTTGTATTTATGAAAAAGTCCAACCTCAGACACAGCTTCCAAGATGGAAGGCATTTACCAATGTGTTATGGGTAGGAAATGGCTGAAAATACTCGACCTTAGAAAGCTTAATTAGGGTGAACAAAAATAATGCTTCCCCATTACTTCCAAAAAAAAAAAAAAAAAAACAAAGCATACCCGTGCCAAGACTCAAGAAACTGAGCGAAACTAACGATGAAAAAATTCATGTTATCTTCAGCAGATTGTCGAAGAACATTCATCGGGTACAGTTCTGCGAAATCATTCAATTCACTGTTTCAACGAAATTAAGTTGAATTTCTTGGCTCTTATCACTATTGGTCACCACAAAAACTTCCGGAAATAGGATAATCAGAATTTTCGAATTTTCACACAAAGATTATAAAATATTCATTTTGGACTATAATGAATGATAAGTTTTGGTTTTTCAATACATCGGGACGTTAAATCAACATCGTTTGGCTTCACAACCCGACAACTTTCATTCATCTTTATTTGGACATGCCTGTTGAGAAAACATTACCATTTAGGGAAAACTACACTGCATTAAGATTAGAAAGTTTACTGCATCTTAAGTGCGTTTTGAAACGCACATGACGGAAAACTATTTTGTGCATTGTCATGATCCAAAGAGGTAATACTGTATAACATCCCACGCATTGAGAAGAAAATTCCCTATTTAGTCGAACTTACTAAAAAGACGTATATAAGTAGTAGATCTTCCTGGAAAAGTTTTATTTTCTCTTCTCTTCATCAAACAAATCACTCGCTCAAAATGGCTGCTCCTAAGACTTCCTCCAAAACTACCTCTACCTCAAACAAGGACAACTGGGGCTTGACTGCGCACTCCCCAACTGGTTGGTACTCCTCTTGTGTCATTGTTTAGGCCAGAGGGAGCTTGTATATTCCACGGGCTATAAAGATTTATGTGAACTTTGGACAATTAAATAGCACACTTTTCAATATACACCACCAAGATCTCAGAATCGGTAAATTTAAGATAATTTTACTGTGCCATATTGTAAGCTGTAACTTTGCACTCATGCGCGAGTAGTTTCTGAACGCACCCTTACATGGCATCATTTGTATTTTGCGTGCGAACTAAAACCCCAAAAAGAGGTTATGGTGCTGCTTGGTGACCTAGTTCTATTTTTAATTTAGGTGATAGTTCATTGGGCTCAAGAAAAAAGAGAATAATCGTTATGGTGGGCACACAAACCAAGTGATTTAATTTAAATTCAATTGAAGATAAGTCCGAGATGACTTTCTTCTAGTATGTCAGTATGTCACATGTCTTCCTGTAACATACTATTGGATATTTGAAGCTGAACCCCTGATTATATAACAATTATATGTGTTTGCTCTTCAAGACAAAATTTGTTCTTGGTCAAAATAAGGTGGTTCAACCATTTTTCAAAGATGCCAATTCTTACATCTCCAAACCCGAAATATGTGTTTGGTGGATTATGTACTAGAGTATCGAGAAAAAGAAGAAGGTAAAGTCCCTTTTGCACTTGATGAATGTTTCGATCACATAGATGGGGTGATAGAACGTCAAAAAATGCCTTTTCTATAGGTAGTGAGTGGGCCAGTTTCTCATAAAGACACCATCCGGTAATATTGGAAACACTTCACACAGTATTTCAGTTTATTTTACTGGGATCGAATCATCAGGCACAAAATGGCCACCACTAAAACTTCTCTCTGGATTGAAATGGTGAATTTTAGGAAGGACTAATATCCCGCAGCCAATATTGTGACGCTCCCACTCATGTTCCATATGGCTTTAATTTGCTACCCCAACAATATTCAGACAACCGTTTTTTTCTGGGTTTTCAAGTTCCCGAAGTGGGGAAGAGTATTTTTACAAAAACAAAAAAAAAATAAATAGCAAACAATCACCAATTTTGTTCGATTTTGGACCAAGACACCTTCAAGAAAATGTTTCCAGGTATACAATTTCTAAAATACAAAATTGTAATGTACTTGAATCATTGCGTTTCCATGCAGCCGCCGAAGACGTCTTCTTCGACTGGCTTCGTTTAAAACAAGCGGAGCCGTACGGTTCAAAGGCACAAGGTATTGATTGGTGTGGATAGAACCATACAGCTAATCACGCCATACAATTTATGGGAGTGATGCAGTGAAATTTAAGAAGTCACGGTAAAGACTACTTGTGGTGTATAAAATAGTAATGACTTTCGGAATTGTTTTCGCTTGATTATATCTCTAGGCGTGGGAGGGTCGGTTATACAAACTCTCGTGTGATTTCACGTAATTCATATTGAACTTTTGAAGGTTTTGAGTGTTTGTTGGATTTATTTCTTTGTTGGTTCTTTTCTTTGTTGGTTCTTTTCTTTGTTGGTTCTTTTCTTTGTTGGTTCTGTTCTTTGTTGGTTCTGTTCTTTGTTGGTTCTGTTCTTTGTTGGTTCT
Source organism: Metschnikowia vanudenii (assembly GCA_030583145.1). Classification (NCBI taxonomy): domain Eukaryota; kingdom Fungi; phylum Ascomycota; class Pichiomycetes; order Serinales; family Metschnikowiaceae; genus Metschnikowia; species Metschnikowia vanudenii. The sequence goes on from JAJMHT010000212.1 coordinate 9,903, forward strand.
TTTCTTTGTTGGATTCTTTTCTTTGTTGGTTCTTTTCTTTGTTGGTTCTTATCTTTGTTGGTTCTTTTCTTTGTTGGTTCTTTTCTTTGTTGGTTCTTATCTTTGTTGGTTCTTTTCTTTGTTGGTTCTTTTCTTTGTTGGTTCTTTTCTTTGTTGGTTCTTTTCTTTGTTGGTTCTTTTCTTTGTTGGATTCTTCTTTTTATGGCTTTAGTCTTGCAGTGGTTTTCGTTGATCTTTATGTTTTTAATGTTTTTTTTTGTGTTTTCAAGCTTCAGTGATTTCTCTGTATTTCAATGCTTGTGTCAACTTTAACACGAAGTCCTCAAAACCTGAAAGCAGACACCTCAAACACACTTTGAATCAAAACAAAATGACAAAAAAGAGGAGGAGTATATTTACTTCACACAGTTGTCACAGACTCCCATGGGATGAAAGCAGCAGACAGATGACGCAATTTTCAATAAATATAAATTTGATCTTCTTCTTTCTGCTGTGGATCATGGTTCCCAAAACAAATAAAAATGGGTCTTGCTTTATTTGTGATGTTGGTGATGTTGGCGATGCCTTTTTTGGCAGCACCTATTCTAGAGGCTTGAAAAGCTACACCAACCAAAACCGTTTTCCAACAATGGCTCCCGAATAATATCGACATACCGTAAAAGAAGGAAATGCACTATTGTGAAATTCCACTCAATCAGGCTAAGTTTGAACTGGCCAAACAGAAGTTGGATACACTAATGGGAGGGTTGAGGTCTTTTATACATGTCATGAGTTTTGATGTGAAGGGATTTGAATCCCAGGTTGGAGACCTAAGCATTACGGTCCACAGAGTTGAGAAATTATCACAGAATAGCATTGCATGCTGCTATAGACTGGATCCCGAGTTCAAATTTACCCAAAGAAGTTTCAAGTCAAGTTAGGCTGTGCTAAATTGATGATATTTTATACTGTGGACAATGGAATGGAGCTACCAAAACCTTTTGAGGAGAGATAGGAATACATGATGGGGGAGACACGTCATGTCAAATACCTCTCATCGGTAGTTCTTTACCTTCGGCAACTACATCTGCTCTTTGTTTGTTGAGGGTGGCCTTTCAGTGATAGGTTTTTAAAAGTCTTAGTAGTACTGTTCAAAGTTTCTTCAATGACACTATTCGATTAACTTTATTTTTTTTTTTAACTTTATTTTTTCGAATGTCTTTATACCATTACCCGAGCAGTATTTTTAAGTAGCAGTGCTTTTTCCCATCCGCGTGCATTTGCCCTCTGGCGGCACATGCTTCTTGATCAGAACTCGTCTTCAACTCTGATGTCACCAAACTCCCAACATCCAATTCTTTCGCTCTTCGCCTTTTTCTCAGCCTTCAACAAACCATCGACGTAGGCCTTTAAGTGAGGAGCACTCTTACTCTCAACCATCCCGTAACCCTCGGAAACAAGTTGCTTATTGATAGTGTATTCTGGGTCAGTCAAGGACTGCTCGGAATCGTACAATACCGCGTCAAACTCAATCCCCTCGGTGGACGATGGGATTCCGCTGAGAACCAACTTTTTGTCGAAGGTCAAGTCTTCCAAAACATACAATGCTTCAGTCAAGTAGTCCTTGGGCGTCGTTGGTGGTAATTCGATGTTTTGCAACTTACAAGTGTGGGCAAAAGGCTTAATCGCATCCAAACCAAACTTTTTAGGCAATACCCTCAACGAAGAAGCCGCAACTTGGTCCACATTGCCAAAGTCAATGTGCTTCACATCATACTTATTAGTAGCTCTGTCATAGTTGACCACACGCGCACGGTAGTACTTACCATTGTCACTGAATTTAGCAGATACAATGTCGTTCTTCTTTGGGTTCTTGCTGAGATTAGTTGGCAAGTCCACCGACGTATTGCTTGCGCTGACATTCTGCGAGTGGAAATCATTGAAGCTCTTCTTGAAGTCCTTGAATTCGGCGCTGGTCTTTGCGTCGATGAAATGAAATGAAAGCACCTGGTTCTTGCTGATGTCAACCACCTCAATATCAAAAAATTTGGGCTTGGAAGCCTCCAAACTGAGCTCGTTCAATTTGGTGTTGGCAAGCTGCGCGTCCTTTTGGACCTGGGCCTCATCATAGCCTTCCCAAATACCCTTGTGGCTAGCTTTAGCCGACTCCTGTGCGTTGAAGAAGTCAGCCTCGAACGCGTTGGACGAAACAGCAAGGTTATGCACCGAAGTCAATCCCGCCGACAACAACTCCACCTGGGCGGGTTTCAAGGTCTGGGCGTTTGCAAACAAGTTTCCAATAAAACCACCGATCTTGTCGGTATCGTACACCTCAAATTCAACGTTTCTTTGCAAGTACTTCTTGTTCATGTATGCAAGTCCTTCGTTCCCGGCGTCGGTGTTTCTGTCGTTGGACAACCCGCCCAAAATCAACGTCAACTTAGAGCCTTCCTTCGGATTGTAAAGCTTGACTCTGTTGACGGAGGAAACAAACTCCACGTGGTAGCCCGAGATTCTGCCCTTCTTGTTAAACCCGTTGAAGAAGGTCTTGGCCTTTGCAAAGTTCTCCGATGCGTTGACTACACGGGTGCCTATAGTCAAAATTTTGGAAATGTCGCCCGAGTAAAACACTCCTCTCTTGCCCTCAGCCTTCTGCTTCTCTTCCAACTCGATCAACTTGTCCCAGTTCAACGACCGCTCATGCGAAGTTTGCTTGTTGTGTTTGATTACCGTAGCATAGCCGTTGGACACAATGGTTTCGGAAAGATCCTTACCAGAAATCTTGAGCGACACCAAAAACCTGCCGTCCAAGTTCAAGTCTTTGTTCTCCTCTCTGAAACCATCAATGAACATCGAAGCAGACTTACCGATGGCGTGGGTTCTTGTGAACTCTCTTGCCATCTGCACAAGCGCCTGTTGGTGCTGGTGGTTAGTGGTAACGGTGGTGTCGTTTGGCCTTGGACCTCTCAACGAAGCCAACTGCACAGTAATTTCTTCTCCCGAAGGCAATCTTACGTTGAGTGTGTCTACGTTGACTATTTTGGAGATAACCACGTTGTCCACGGTGACGCCAGGTCTCAATGTTTTAGAAGACACCGTGGCCTTGGCTGAACCCGAGCTTACACCCACAGACGAAGGCTTGACACCAGCCACAGAGGCAAAAACACCTTTTCCCAAAGCCTTAGCGGTCTGCTCCAGTCTTCTGAGCTTGGACATGATCGTGGATCCAATAAGCGGAGATTGCCAGTCGAGAATTTCTCCCAACCCGTTCTCCAAAATCTTTTCATGGACACTATTGCCGGAAGGATGCTCCACCAAAACCAATGGCAAGCCGGCCTGATTCTCGCCGATGATGGAAATGGCGATGGGGGATTTCGACACCAAGAGCGTGTCCTCGACGTATTTTTTTGCGAGGTGGCCGATCTTCACCTGGGCTGGGTCCACGTCATCGGTTCTGGGAGACCGGTAGCCCGCCAAAATAAGGGGCAGCAGCACATGCTGTTTGCCATTGATCAAAACACGGCCCACTATCCGGTCTCCGCTGATCACGCGCTCTACAATGGTGGACAATGGGCTTTTGAGTGACTGGGCAATGATGGGTTGCGAAAGAGGCACGATTTCGGGCTCATCGTACTCGGGGCCCCAGACCCCAAGCTGTTTCTTCTGGGCGGACTCCTCCACGGCCCGCAAACGTGCAATGAGGTCCTCCTCCTGCTCGGAATCGGCCTTGACGTTGTCCTTCAACTTGACCAAGCCACGCTCCAACAAGTACTCGATCAATGAGGAGAAAATCGGGGCCAGAATGTCGCCAAACTCCTTGCCGGACGTGGGCATCTTGAACAAAACATTGAACTTGATCTCCTTGCCGATAACCAATTGTCTCAAAAACTCCTTTGCTTGAAAGGAATCTCCTCTCACATACTGGAGGGTAAGGGTTCTTTCTGGGGCTGGAACCTGGGCGGTTTTAATTGGCACCAACACGACGGTGTCGCCACTGAGGACATTTTTCACCTTAGCAGAAAGTTTCAGGGACATATTAACAAAACAGAAAGGGGTTTTTAGGGGTATGAGGCAAAAAGCGTTGGTGGTGGGAAAGGGCCAACAATATAGAAACGTCTGGAAAATTGCGTGGTGCGAGATCAGCCACTGTGGAGAGGCCCAATGGGGCAGCGCCAGTAGGTGCTTTCACCGGGGACCGTTGTGGACACCTGGCGCGGGCGTAGCGCGGACGACTGTTGGGTCCGGGGCTCCAGCGCCTCAGACACGCGTGGTTCGCGGTCCGCGGTCCGCGGTTTTGGACCTGTTCCATCGTCGGGGAGGAAAAGTTAGGTTTATCTTAGGAAGCGTGGGATTTTCTGGTGGAAATTAGGGTGTCAAAAGTATTACTATTCAACTTGTGTATGAAATAACACAACTAGTCCTTTAAAATCAAAGAAATGAGGGGGAACTGGGAATATATATGATATCGCGGTATCGGCTCAGTGCATAAAACCTGACGTGTTTTTTCAACAACAAAGGCTCTGTGGCCGAGCGGTCTAAGGCGGCAGACTCAAGTTCTGTTATCGTAAGATGCGCGTGTTCGAATCACGCCGGAGTCAATTGTTTTTTTTTTGTTTTTTAGAGCTAACTAGTGAAGGTGGTGTCTGTCTCCTGATTTTATTTATTTTTTTTTTTTTTGACCACAAATATCAACTTTTGGGATGTTTAATACTTTACAGAATTCTTTTTAACATTCAAACGACCATTTCTTTGGAGCCAGGTGAAGGGTGGCGCACACGTAAGTTTTCCATAAATATTACCATGTATGAATATAGCAGAACTGTGACAAAGGTGAAATCACTGCAAGATTAGACGGTCATTTATGCATGTTTAAAAATAATAAAAAAAAAACAAGCTAAAAATTTAGGGATTTCCAAAATCGTTTTCGTGTTTTAAACAAACACCATGAACTGAAGAAGAACAATAAACCTGAATCTGTAGGAAACGCCACACAACAAACTTCACGAAAATCGTGTGGTCGCAAGAAGATTAATGTCAAAATCCCCCTCTTTAAATAACCCAAGTAGGGCAAGGTGATATTTAAGACAAAGTAGATCTTCTTTACATATTTATTTCCAGAAGTACCTAACGTGAATTCCTCGCCGTCTCTCGATCTTAGTGGATAATGAAGACATTAACACCGGCTTTGCAACTTGTTGTGCTCTCCTTATTAAAGGAGTAACATTGCCTCCCGCTTATAATGGTAAAACCTGTCTATACCAATCTCAACGCCAAAATGCCCCAGTAGACACATACACTAAGTCGCAAACTTCAGAAATAAAACGAGTTCCCGCTTTTCCTCGAGTTTCTTCCCCCGACGAAAAACCTTCTTAGAAGTAAGTCGAAGTCACATTCTTTGAAACGTCAAACGCCTTGATTTGTGCATCAGTGTATTTTTTATCGGCGCTTTGGTCCGCGAGTGGGTCCGCCTGGTCCGCCACCTTGGTCCGCCGACGCGGGACTTGGCTGCGGCCCGGTGCTACGAGCCGGTGGCCCCGGAAATCGCAACCACGCGAGCCTCGCTCAATGGTCAAAACACCGAACACAACACAAATATCCAGCGGGAATCAACCACATATCGCATTATTCGAAACCCAGGGACCCGCGACTCAAGCATTTTAAGCATAAAAAGGTTTTGTTAGTGTTTTGTCTTTTAGCTTGTACTTATTTGCTAAATCTAGGGTTGAAACTTAATCTGGACCAAGCTAAGACCAAAAGGCGCCAGCACCCCAACCCCCCAAACCAACCAAACCGCCCAAAATGCCCCCTCGTTCTACTGCCCAGAAAAGACTCTTGAAAGAATACCAGCAGCTTGCACTAGATCCTCCTCCAGGAATTGTTGCAGGCCCTATTTCTGAGGACGATCTTTTTGTATGGGATTGTCTATTGGAAGGTCCGTCGGGCACGCCATATGAAAACGGAGTTTTCAGTGCCATCTTGAAGTTTCCTAAGGATTACCCATTGGCACCACCACTGCTCACGTTTGAACCCCCTTTGCTCCACCCAAACATCTATGCAGATGGTTCTGTATGTATCAGTATATTACATCCACCAGGAGAAGATCCCAACCAGTATGAGCGCCCCGAGGAGAGGTGGTCGCCCATCCAGAGCATCGAAAAAATTCTCCTAAGTGTCGTGTCGATGTTGGCCGAACCTAACCCGGAAAGTGGGGCGAATATAGATGCTTGTAAGCTCTGGAGAGATGACAGAGATTCCTTCAATAGACAGGTGAGAGAACAGGTGAGAAAGAACTTGGGACTTTGATAAGACAAAGACATGAGGAATTGTGAAACTTTGTGAAATGTACCATTAAGTTGCTGAGGCTTTTATGGTTGGATTGTAGCCAGATGTTGAGATATAAGGTGCCGATTCATGCCTTTAGATTCTAGACAGCTGCCTAGAGAGTTGTCTAGTAAACCGAGTTCTCAATCGCTCAGGGAAGTTCTTTGCTTGTTTTAGTGCCCCATCGAACAGTACACTTATCATTAGCTAAAATAAAGGTTTAGTTAGAGACTAGCGGCTCTTTTATTACCGTGTTTTTTTTTTTAAAAAAAAAAATGAAGTATATCGCAAGACCAATATCAACGTCCGTGCCTTTCAAATAGGTGGGGTGGTTTGAAAGGTAATTTTATTCACTGGAGTTTATCTTGGACCACAGCCCATTTGGAAATTGTCCCCACACCACTAGTACATCAATGAATTCCATTCTTCGACGACTAAGAACGGTTGGGTTCCAAGGACCCGTCTTGGCGACTGTTACCTTCAATATGGGTGATGTTTCTGACGAAGGGATTTGGGGCTTCCATCTAATGGAAAAATTTTATCTTAGGGATGTCTGGTCAGTATGCGTTGGAAAACATTGAAAATGTAACTTATAGCCCGTTTTTGTTTCACGTACGATTCCGCCATGTCGAAAATTATCTTTCATCAAAACCCCGGGTGTTTACTATCAGAAAGCCAATAAACTTTGATAATGGACCCCATTGATTTAATGATTGTTATGTTGTTCTTCTGACAAACTATCTGGAACTTACTTCGCTGTAAGAGGACATATAACGGGGGGTGCTACAAAAGAGTGGATGGGCTTCTTGCCTGCCTGGTATCTGATATCAGTAAACGTCTAGATTTCTCTCACTTGTCTTTATTCACATATATAAGCATTTCGGGTATATTTATTCCTCCAAGAGCACACCATTATAAACTGTTTGTTTCTACTTAATCGTGTCAGTAAATAGTGAATAAGTTCCGGGATGAGATCCAGTCCGGCTATCCGGCCACTCTTTCCGGTCTTAGCTTCCGATTTAAATTCCGACCCAGAGTTCCGACCACAACCTCTGACCACAACCTCCGACCACAACCTCCGACCACAACCTCCGACCACAACTTCCGACCCCAACCTCCGACCACAACCTCCGACCATTACTTCCGGAAGATCAGCCTCGAAACTGCGGCTTTCGTCAGCTACACTCTCGACTTGGCGTGTTTCTTCATCAATACCACCCACAAATAAGCGCCTTTGATTGTCACCATCTTACACAAACAGGCAAGAATATAAACCAACCAGCTCCAGTATTCATCAAACCCTTCTTCCTTGGTAAAAAGAAATTACCTAAATCAGACATCACTACACTTTAACAATCGACCCATGAAAATGACCAGTTGGCACCCCCATAGAACCACGCAATTTTTTTCACACGAAGCATCATAAAAAATACTTTGCATATTTAATGTGACCTCCGAAAGAAGAATATTTGCATAATTTTGGTTTTCGCTCGAGACTTGCCTGGTTGGAGACATAACTATGGACCCTTTATTTGCGCGACACCCAGATTTGGAAGAAACATGTTGCACCTTCCTGCAATGGAAGGCTACTGTCTTCCTCAAGCGGTAAGCTCACGTGAAGTCTGTCTTTGCTTCATTTCTTCATTTCAAAACACCAACACAACCCACGGCAACCTTCCATAAATCACCTCAAATGATCCAGAAAAAAGTATGTGTAATCGGCGCAGGTGTTTCTGGCCTCCGAGCCGCTCATAAACTACTTACTGCGCCAGGAACACCTTTCCAACCCCAAGATGTGGTGATACTCGAGGCCCAGGACCGACTTGGAGGAAGAATCAAAACAGATACTTCTCTGTCGAAACTCGGCGTCGCTTATGATATGGGAGCCGCATGGTTCCATGACGCGTTGACCAATAGCGTGCTCTATTCAAGCATCGAGGACGCATCTTTTGACGTGAAGAAAGACGGATATTTTAACGATAAGAACGTCTGCTACTACGCACAGGAGGTCAGGGGTAGAATCGATTCCGCAGAGCTCAAACTCGAGCAAGTAGTGGAGGATATTGAGAAATACATCGAGATCCACTTCCTGTCTTCATTAGAGGTGCCGGACATTTCTCTCGCCGATATAGTGGCGACATATTTGGAGAAAAACGATCAATTTTTGACCGCACCCCAAAAGAAGCTCTGTGGCAGAATGTGCAGGTACCTTGAGTTATGGTTCGGGATTAGCCAGCATGATATAAGTGGGAAGTATGCCGTTATGAGTCACCAGGGCCGCAACTTGTACAACAAAAAAGGGTTTTCTTCTCTTATCGAGAAGCTCGCCGCCCAAATTAACTGTGATATCTTGAAAAACGAGCAAGTCAAACTCATCCAGCGTGACGTTGTGAGCAAGCCGTATAGACATGTTGTGACAACTGTGGCGGGGACCGAGATCGGCGCTGATTACTTGGTGGTGACTGTGCCCCAGTCAATCCTTTCGCTAGGTGCGGACCACCCTTATGGGATCTCTTGGAGCCCACCTCTCCCTGCAAACATTAAGTTGGCCGTCAAAAAAATCCATTTTGGCGCATTGGGAAAGGTGATTTTCGAGTTCGACCAAATCTGGTGGGACCCTAAAGAGGACTGTTTTGAGGTATTGGCGGATGAGGAAACTGGGGACGATAACTTCGGAAAACGCAAACCAGAAGGTGAATCGCTTATCGCGCCGTTCAAGTACCCGATATACGTGGTTAATTATGCGACCATTCACCCGCTGGTGGCTAGTTTGGTTATCTTGACCCAGTCACCGGTGACTGAGTATTTGGAGGCTAATCCTCAAGTTGCATGGGACTACATGAAACCAATGCTAGCAAAAATCAGCACGAGTCAAATCACAGACCCCATCAACACTTTAGTAACCGACTGGACCCAGAACCCATTTTCCAGGGGCTCTTATGCTGCGTTACACGTGGGAGATGATCCAAGCGACGCCATTATCCATCTTTCTGGGGAATTCGATGGCTGTGGAATGGGTTCAGGCTCTCTGATCAGGTTTGCCGGAGAGCATACCATAGATGACGGAGCTGGGTGTGTTCATGGAGCTTATAATAGTGGAGAACGGGCTGCAGATTGGATCTTGGGAAATATCGACCTGGTATGCTCGTAGGATGAGGAAGTGTTTGCTCGTTGGATGGGAAAAGGTGTGCTCGTTGGAGGCAAAAGGGTGCTCGCGGATTTAGGTGCTGATGCTTCTGCCCCTTTTTGATTGGCTAAATTTGAAACAATCCAAAGGCTACCGATGCAGAGCTCAAGAAATAAATATTTAATGTTTCTGCATCTGATGCATAGGTCCCATTTCTGGGTAATGGTGGCTCAGCGCTAGCATGATGCTCTTGTCAGCTTTCTTTTTGTTCAAAATTTGGCAGTGCCGGAATAGAGATATCGTGTGGCTCTTTGTATGAGATGACTGAGTTAAACCCTTCCGGGTTGAGGTGTGTATACTGATTACGTGGAAGAACTATCATGAATCGCTAGATGCAACCACTGGTCAAGCTCTCTAACATAAAGACTGAGGCCCCTTGGAAAAAAGTAACACAAGCCGGGGTAATATTGATCATGCAACATGATCTTACTTTGAAAGTGCTGCTGATTCCCTTCAAAGCGCTGATAAGGCGCGAAAGATTCTGTCTTGAAGTTGCTGATGATTTCCTTCGATGGATATGTGATAGAGGAAGAAGCAAGTCAAGCTGAAAAACTCCCAAGCTACTCAGACATGAATGAAACAGCTGACCATGTTGCGATTGAACAGGTGGTTGGGCATTTATGGTATTATGAACTTTAGTTGAATTGTTTGGCTTCTTGTTTCTCTGAAAGTGTTCCCCGTGCGAAACCCATGGACTTGAAGACAAGCCACAAGACTAGCATCTCATATTGATATGTCTCAAAGAATCCATATACCACTTCAAGTTTTAAGTGCCGGGCCCTTGAAAAAAACGGTTGGTGGCTGATTGCTGATTCTGGGCTGTCGGAATCCTATGAACTCATGTTCAAATTTGACACATTTACTCACCAACCAAAACAGTTGCACAATATTTATCACTCCCAGATTGCTTGCAATATTTATGTCTCCTTCTCCCGTGAGGCTCGAAAATGTCCTTCAATCTATACTGCAGCGACAGTTGCTGAAGGTGTTGGAACGAATAAGGACGGGGAATAGTTGATACAATACACGGCTTCTAGTGTACAGAATAATGTGGAAGGCGATTCCATCCTCTATTCTCGGTGGTCCGAAAGAAACATCTATGAATGCCATATTGAATTGAAACATCCTGGAGGATTCAATTAAATGGCTGTGCCCCAGAAACATCCAGCAAAACTACTTTTGCACAATTTGCGGCGAATATTTTTTTTTCGTTCTATTCTTTTTTGCACAAATCTTATCCAAATGAAGATTCAAATGTCCATTTGGTTTTGATCCCGCCACGCAAGTACAGGTTAAATACGAGTTATTGGACTCGACTTTATCTCGTACGCAAGGAAAGAACCCAGAATTGGTTCATGGTGTCCTGCATCCAATATGTGGTACTTCCTGGTGAAATATTGTTCATAATTACCGCTGGGCTCGATATAACGTGGTAATGACTAGTTCACTCAATGACTACCTTTGCATTTTACTTAAGTACCACTTTACTTAAGTGTACCATTTTACTTAAGTACCATTTTACTTAAGTGCCATTTACTCAAAAACTACTTTCTAATTGTCCACGGCGCTGAGTCGCACTCTACTCGCAACACTGGTCGCAACCACCATTAAGGCCTCCAGCGAAAAATTCAGCAAAATTCAGAAAAGTCGGAGAACATCGTGGCAAAATATTTTTGCAGCAAAAAAAGCCCCGAAAAAAAAAAAGTCGAAATCACTGCTCACACATCTTCTGGACTTCTTCTACATGGAATTCTCTACACTGTGTACCTTTGCAGTGTCGGTCGCTTCGATCTTCTTCGATACTCTTCCATTGTGAGCAACCACTAAGAGATACTCCATTCGTCCATGCCTGCACGAAAGGGGATGTTCTCAATGACATAATTTTTTCCCAACTTCATTCACGTTTGCTGCAAACAGTTGATCACCAACGAAAATGGCCACTCCATTTAACGCAGAGACCGCCGACAACCTCGAGGACATCGAAAAGCAGTTCGCCGTCAAGGCCGTGGTGCAGGCAGAAACCTACTGGGGCTTGATCTCCAAGGTCAAGGCATCGGCATTGAAGTTGACCCAGCACGATGACGACATCTTCGATGCTCTCATGGAAGATTTCCCTGAATTCAAGGAAAAGGCCAAGGTGGCTGAGATCTCGGAAAACGAGATGAAGAGTGCGCTGGGCAAGACCAGGTGGAGAAACTTCTGTGAGAAATTCAAGGAGATCGACGACTACAACTTCGGCACGTTGTTGAGAACCAAGGCCAACGACGAGTACTCTCAGGAAAACACGATTTTTGCAGTGAGAATCCAGTTCTATGCCATTGAGATTGCCAGGAACAGATATGGTTTGAATGACTGGGCCTCGGGTAACTAGTGCAGCGAAATAATGTGTAATTTAATGTGATAAGTTGGAAAGTTTGATGATTGCCGCCGCTCTCAACGTAGAAATCACAAAGAAATATTACAGCAAAACCGAGAGGTCCAGGCGTTCTTTGGTGTCTATTTATGGTGGATGAATAAGGCGGCTAAATCCGGTAACGACGTAATTCCAAGGGAGTTTTTGGGTATTATGTAACGCTGATAAATGGCTGACGAATGGCTGGCGAATGGCTGGCGAATGGCTCGGCCAGGGTAATTTGTACATAAACAAGGCGATGGCCTCCGAAGTCTTTTGCCATAAGTGTAAAAACATAGGTACCCCGTAATGGCCTCACAAATATGGGCTTTTCTTGATGGTCGGCGCTTTTCTGTTTCTAAATATCCCTGCCGATACTAGGAAGAAGCTGTTAGCCGCCACCGACCCCGAATAGTCGCCACTTTCCGCCTGTACACCCGGAGTTTCCATATGTCATGAAATCGATAGGTTCCTGGGTAGCTAATATGATACTTTGATGCCACACTATTTCTAATCCAGGCAATACCGGGTGGCGTGGTTCGATCCCATCTGAGTACGAAGTGAGCTATTTTTCTTACATTCACGATAAACCAATGTAAACATAAATCTTAGGCATAAATATTACGCAAGTAAATCACTCTTCTTTAACCGTGTCCGATGAACTAAGAAGGAAGAAGAAATGATGAATCGCTTAAAGCGAAAGCCCGCTCTCGGGTTTTGGTTCTCTTATAAAACACTACAGCAAAGTTTACCTTTTACCTTACAACATCCACAACCGCTACATATTTCAGCACCTCTCCGGTGATTGTATAGCAAATTGGAGACGCACGTCTTAGTCGCAGACGATTCTACAGTTGAAAAGATACAAATCAAGAGTGCTGATTCACCTGCAAAGAACCCTAGACTGTACCCAAAAGGGATACTTCGAAACCTTTCTTGACCCAAACGGCTATTCTATAAGCATCTTCGTAACTTGTGGACTATGGGACGTGACGAATCTTTCGGGGCTGTATATTTGGGTTCTTTTTTGATGATGTTGTCGTTGGAAGTCAGATTCAGAGCCACAAAATCATTTCGAGTAAGGTGAAAGTTCTACTGCAACCCACTTTGAGCCTGCTTATCTCTCAGCATCCTCGCCCTCCGTGTAGAGGCACCGTTTCTCCTTTGCAGTGAATAGGCCAACGGTCCAATGTGGCATTGTCGAAGCCAAGGGCTGGTGACGGCTCGTGATGGGCATCTTGGCGTGAATAACCACTTCTTGGTATGAATAACCACATCTTGGTGTGAATAACCACATCTGGTGGCTCCAATATTGCAAACACTCTTTTTGTTTACTTTAGAAGATATACCTATATGCTTCCTTCCCCCCAGCTGCTTTGTTTTGGGCGATACCAACTTGATTTGAGTGCAGTTGATCACACAAGTCCCTTTTGGGGACCTTAAAAACTGACCAAACATTATCAAAGCAATATGGAGCAGACTGGTTCATGAATGATTGTAAGATGCTGGATTTTGGCATTACAGGTGCACACTTCATGTGTTGTTAAACACGGAATACCAAGACTAGTAAGTCGTAAGTGTAGAAGAGTACTGATTTTTGTTAGTTGCAGCTTTTTTGCTTGTATTTTCATAGAAGCTTTGAAATATGTCGGGATTATGTTTTATGAGAAAACATTTAGTGTTTTTTTCGTTGAAACTCTCTTCCAACTCGGAAGGCAGCTAAAATGCTAGAATTAGGTTGCAAATTGCTCAAAAAACAAGATAAATACGAGATATTTCCCAAATTTTAACAAAATAACTTTAGGTAAAAGAAAAACCCATCAATGATTGTCAAGTGTTTTTTAATGCTCTGGTCTTTTCAATGTTCTGGTCTTTTTAATGCCTGGCCTTTTCAATGCTCTGGTCTTTTCAATGCTCTGGTCTTTTCAATGCTCTGGTCTTTTCACTTCGTGAAAAAGCGAACAATAAGGCTCAAGAGACCGGCCCTGAGCTTAAACCTTGGGCTTGAATTGAAACCATGGTTTTTTCGAAAAAAAAAAACGGAAGATGTTTTCTTACATTTGTGGCAAGGTACCGGATTCCTTTGGAGGGTGTATATGGCTTACAAAATATTGCTGTGGTCATGAGAGGAGGTCGGCCACACGTGTGGTAAATAAAATCCTCACGGATTATTTCTTTCCGTGGCTTTCTTTTAGTGGCTTTCTTTTAGTGGCTTTCTTTTAACATAATCTTAGGTAATTTCAAGCAAAAGATTAAGTCAGAGACTCAAATATCGCCTTCAAAGGATATTTCAAGGGCTCGGAAACGAAGAAAGGGGATCTCCAACTTCGTGTATATTCGGAATCTACTTGTACCATTCATGTGTACAAATCTATTAAAGGGAGAAAAGGGTGTGTTTGCTAAACAAGGATGGCAAGATTTCACAGCAGCATAATTGCAGAAGGTGGTAAAGACGTATTGAGCCCAGATTCGACCCCCATATTCAGAAACACGCCTTTTGGAAAACTTGACCGTTCAATTCATTTTAACACATGACACTTTCCCTGAAATTTCCAGAAGTACTTTTGTTGGGAATACAAGGAAAAGGTCCGGCTAAATATCGTGTTTACATAAGAGTATTTGACCAGGGAGTTGTGAATAGGTCATGATCAGTACATTGTCAAGGGCAAGAGCACGTTAAGTGAAGGTTTCACTTACATGAGCTCGCATGCATTTAGCTCTTCCATTTCAGGTACTATTACTGTTATTTGATTCTGGTTGATTGTTTAAAATATGCATCAGTTTTTGGTTGTACTTTGGCGTTTTTGTTTGCAGTTTATGTATACGTTTTTGGTTTACTCTGGCTTATTGTAGTCTCAATAAATCCATTACCGTGAATAACCTAACTAATATACCCATGTGCGCTTAAATTCCACTCTAACCCAAAACGATGACTGTTTTGAGCTAGAGTGACAATCGCATGCAAATATTTACCACGTCTTTGAAATGATTCGAAATGATTTACTATGCGATACGATTAAGCATGTGCTGAAATGGACCTAAGTTGATCCCCCCGCCATAAAAGGAAAGGTAAGTCCTGATTTCACCACTCAGTATCTTTCTGATAGGCTTCAGGGAAGGAATTTTGGTTTAAGACGGTGGCAGATTTATCTAAGGCCGGTCTCTGTAAAATTATCGAGATATTGCTTTGTTCTTTCACACGGCAAAGTTTGGAAGTGGAATAGCCTGTATGGGCCATCGAAACTTCTGGTTTTGACCCTATGGTATTATTTCCAAACTGAATTGCGGACTCTTGCTGTCTTTTCAAATTTCCATCTTTTCCCAAACTAAAATTACCAAAACCGCTTTATGAATCGGTTTTTGGGTGTTGTATCCTGGAATCAACCAAGGTTCATAACACCTCAATGGAAAGGTGAAAAGAGCTTTCTCTTGATGAGTCGTACAACGGTCACATATTAATTGTAGGGAAATAAACTCCACCACCTCCAACGGATTACATTTGAGTTAAGATTCTAATTAGCATACAAGAAAAAGGGAAAAGGGAAAAACTGAACCACAGGCTCTTCACAGAAAAAAAGATTATCCCTCTTCGGAACCTCCAACTCATGGCATGACAGACCATGCCAGCTTCTTTGGGTGGCCTCTTGGCCCGCTGAGATCAGAGACGCCGAGAAGGATTATGACATAAGACTAATGTGAAACGCATTAACCAATCGTATGTTGAACACGCTATCCTTGCCGCCACCAATAATGAGCTTCTCGAACATTTTTGTTTTTTTCTTGTATTTTTTTTTTCTTTTAAATGGATGGAGCAAAACATATGGTTGCACACGGGTGAATTTTTACTACCACGTTCCATTTGGAAAAGGTGTCTTCGTTTTGAGACCCGTGACTTCGTCAATGCCATGGCGGCAATGGTGGAGAAAACAGCTCAAATTTCAAGAGAAATCTGTGTTAGTATATGAATATATGAGGAAACTTTCACAATTCACCAATTTCACAAGTGCTTGCGTAGAACCTATGCACACTAGGGCCAATTCAAAGTACGGTTTCTGACATGCCAAGGGTGGAGAAAACATTCAAGTTTTGTCACCTAAGAAGCCTTTCTGCCTTTATGGAAAGACACTAAATCGAGGCCGCCTATACGGCGCATCCATATTAGTCCTCCTTTTGTATTGGGCATAGTCCTCATCAATTGAAGGATTCAAAAGTTCTAATTGATATTGCTCATTTAAAATGGCCACCACATTCCATTTCAATTAGTGTTTTCCTCTTACTAGCCCTTTAAACGATCCTTGGAATCCGACCCTCTGGGTAACCCCTTATATTATGGTCTTTGGAGTCCGAACCTCTGGGCTCTGGGAATGTGCACTCTACAAACCTCAAGGGATGCTCATTAGCCGCAGGCTCCTCTCCTTTTCACATGTCTGGGGCCCTCATTTCTGAAGATCTCATCTCTCTTCGATTACACCTTCGCCATAGCCCGACTCCTCTTTTGATATGGCTATCAGAATAGGGTACTAATGACAACCTTTTCCCGCATCAGGTGACATCCCACCAAGAAACTCACAGAGTGAAGCACGGTCACCCCAGATCGCTACACTTTGTAAAGAGACGTACTAGGCTATTCAACTATTGGCTTGAGTTCTCTCGTCATA
>JAJMHT010000213.1:0-20568 GCA_030583145.1 Metschnikowia vanudenii
TAAGAACATAAGAACATAAGAACATAAGAACATAAGAACATAAGAACATAAGAACATAAGAACATAAGAACATAAGAACATAAGAACATAAGAACATAAGAACATAAGAACATAAGAACATAAGAACATAAGAACATAAGAACATAAGAACATAAGAACATAAGAACATAAGAACATAAGAACATAAGAACATAAGAACGTAAGAACATAAACATAGCAACACCCAGTCATTCATTGTCTTCTATGCTCTTTATGTTACCGGACCCGGCCTTGCGGGGCAAGAGCCTGAGGCCACGCAACGGCAATGCATGCACTGGACAGTCTACTGGACAGTCCTCGCAAAAGATGTAAGTAATCTTGGTCATTTTCGGAAGTGCGAAAAAAACAAAACAAAAAACAAAACAAAAAACAAAACAAAAAAATTGTGCCGTATGCCCGGTTGGGTCCTTTCCTAACCGACTTCATACATCACAGAAACCACGCTTGTGTAAAGACTGTGTCATGGTGGTCAAATTTTTCCTTTTACCGTGCTAATGTAGAAGCGTGACTCCAACTAGATGATGATGAATTGAAAAACAATCTGCAGTTGGGACAGGAAAAGCCGGGGTCATACCCAATTCCACATTGGAGCACTTCACCCTCAGACTTTTCTATTTCTTTTCTATGAGATGGGTTACAAGGCTGGGAAGTACTCGTCCTTTATCCAGTGGGTAATGGGAATTTTGACAAACAAAAAAGACAGCCTCTATTAGCAACAAAAAAAAGGTGCTGTATTTTCGATTTCTCTGAAGAAACGAAATAAAAAAACCCAACGTCATAATCCCATTCTTCTGATCAGAAGGCTTTCTATTAGGACCCGGGTTTGGCCTATACATGCAGGCACACCACCCAGTTTCCTCGCGCACTCAATGTCAAATAGAATTCCTTCTTGGGTATTCAGCGGCGCGGTTTTAGAAGAAAGCTAGCTGGTTAAGGAAAGGCATGTTTACTTGAATTGTGACATGCCTCTGTTTCGGAACTGCTCATGCAATCACACTGGTTGACACGTTTTCGGCTCGCAATTATGGGGTGGTTATTCTGGTTTAGACCCGTACATTCTTGTGTATTGTTTTTCATTGAGCGGCTAGGGAGGTGTGTTTCTAGAACGACAACTTTATGGATCATGGCAGCTAGCCCCGCTTTGTGCTTTGAATACACCGGGAGACAAGCACCCCCAATTCAGATGGCGATGTTTTAGCCTTCTACTTACACGTGACCTAAGCCATGTGACCCAAGTCACGTGATATACTCAAGAGGGCTACCCGAACCCGGGAGTCGGGACCATGGTGGTAGTGTACCCTGATGAGATGCACGGTTTTCCTGTTGTGCATACACGAGGCAGCAAGCACCCGTGGAGAAATGCCATACATCAGCGATCAAAGGCATGTTTCGCCAAAATTTACGCTTTATGTCGTGATTTTTTGGGAAAATTTTCCTTTTATTCTCCACCCTTTTTTCAAAATTAAATCTCAGTTGTCAAATAACATTCAACTTCACGAAATACTCTTGACTACTGAAGGGTTCATGTCCACGTGTTCAGGGTTTTTCCCTTGTTTTTCCGAGCGTCGCGCCTCCGCATCTCACACGGCATCTCGCTCCAAAAGGTGTGGCGTTTTCAGTGGTTTTCATACAGGCTCACGATGGTAGCTTGGCAGCCAGAAAACAGAAAAAATTGAAACAGTGGCACAAACCCACATTCCAACCTCGCTTTCTTTTTAAAAGACTTCACCAGAAAGCAACCCTCAACAACAACCGTTAATAAACCCCCAAAAAACCCCCAAAAAAACCCCCAAAACACCCAAATACACACCAAAAGTTTTCACAAATATGACCGTCGACAACACTATCAATTACGGCTTCGGCACACATGCTATCCATGCTGGTGCAGCTTCAGACCCTCACACTGGTGCGGTGATTGCACCCATCAGTCTTTCCACCACATTTGCCCAGTCGGAACCATCCAAGCCCATTGGTATTTACGAGTACTCGAGATCTGCAAACCCTAACAGAGACAATTTCGAGGAGGCTGTGGCTACTTTGGAGAAGGCCAAGCACGCGGTGGCTTTGGCTTCTGGTTCTGCAACCACCTCGTTGATCATCCAATCATTGCCTATTGGCTCGCACGTGATTTCCGGAGGTGATGTTTACGGAGGTACCCACAGGTACTTCACCCGTGTGGCCAACACTCACGGTGTGGAGGTTTCCTTTGTGGGCGACTTGGCCAAGGATGTGCAGTCTGCTTTGCGTCCTGAGACCTCGTTGGTCTGGTTGGAAACCCCTTCTAACCCTACTTTGTCTGTCACAGACATCGCCGAGGTGGCCTCCATTTTGAAGGCCCATAACGAGAAGCACGACAGATCTGCCTTCTTGGTGGTTGACAACACCTTCTTATCGCCATATGTGTCCAACCCATTGACTCACGGTGCTGATGTGGTCATCCACTCTATCACCAAGTACATCAATGGTCACTCCGACGTTGTGGGTGGAATCTTGGCCACCAACTCCGACGTTTTGCACGACAAGTTCAGATTCTTGCAAAACGCAATTGGTTCTGTTCCTTCCCCATTCGACGCATGGTTGGCCCACAGAGGGTTGAAGACTTTGCACTTGCGTGTCAGACAAGCCAGTAACTCTGCGCAGCAGATTGCTGAGTACTTGTCGCAACACGAGTCTATCATTAGCGTCAACTACCCTGGCCTTAAGACCCACCCTAACCACTCTGTAGTTCTTAAGCAACACAGAGATGGCTTGGGTGGTGGTATGATCTCGTTCAGAATCAAGGGCGGTGCCGAAGCTGCATCCAAATTCACTTCTACCACCCAGTTGTTCACCTTGGCCGAGTCTTTGGGTGGTATTGAATCCTTAATTGAGGTTCCAGCCGTCATGACCCACGGTGGTATTCCAAAGGCCGAGAGAGAAGCCAACGGTGTGTTCGATGACTTGATCAGAGTTTCCGTGGGTATCGAAGAGACCGAGGACTTGTTGAACGATATCAAACAGGCCTTGGAGAAACTTTCTGCCTAAAAGCCTCGTGAGAGAATTTAACGGTAAGACTATCTTTTAAATTTGATTCTGAATTCTGAATTTTATTGCAGCATAGCTTGTTTGATAGGTTAATGGTCACGGGCCGTAATAACTGAATAAGTTTATAACTGTATACGGTTGATCTAAGGAAGGTTTTCTGTTGCAATACTAGGAAAACGATTTGGCTTCCAGTAGGCGAAAACGTACGTACATGAATTTCCCGTCAGCAATTATAGTAAGAAGAAAATCCCTGTTTTTTGAAAGAAGCGACCAATTAATGTTCTTTTTTGACACCCGATCATAGTTGAAGATTTAGATTCCAGAAATCGTTTAACGGGTGAGTGAATGTTTTACTTCATGAAAATTAGGCCGTGGAAAGCCGTATTATTTCTTTCCACCTTCTCAAGCTGAGCACACAAGAGGCCGGGACTGCAGTTCTTCAGCTTTTAAGTTGAGGAAATTACATTTTCGCATATGTGCTTTACCCATGACAAAGTCGAGTACAAGAATGCAAAAATTGACTACCAGAAAAGCTCTCGCGAATATGGATATAGATTCCATCTTCAATCAAAAGACTGGCTCCACTGATGTGAAACAATGTAACAAACGAACAAAAGAACAAATGAATAATATTAGCCGTGGAACTAAGGTGTGTCCGGTTGCAGGATTTTGCACCCATGGTTGGGATGGAGATCTTAAAAGTCCGACACGTGGTCCAAAATGAGTAGCTTTCTACAACCGAAGTTTATTGTGAATGTGAGGTATTAATTTTTCTCTTATAGTGAACAGGCTTGTGTCAGATATTTGTCAGATCTGTTTCTAGGTCCATAAATGGCCTCTTTGGATTACTACTCCACGATCATCGCTCACTTGAAGCACACCAGTACATCTGGATAAGATTTATTACCACAAGTTCTGTGCATTATGAAGCGTGCAGAATTTTTTGATGATTCATCAAAGTCAAGGATTTGAAGTGTTGATAGTGGGGTATTACCTTAGTCCTGGCTTTTTTTTATCAGGAAAGTTTTCGTTAAACATGTAGTGGTGAGGCATGCAAATGTCACCTTTTTTCGGTCATTTTTCGCGCGCTTGTTCTTTTGGGTGTCTTGCCACAGTGAAAAATTTCTGCACCATTACTAAGTAGCACCATTAGTAAATCACCAGTATTGGTAAAACTCCCAACAGATGTAGAGAAAGTTTTCAAAAAAAGATTGCAGCACAACCATTTCGCATATGGTCTCCCACTACACTACTCAGTGTTGCTCTACGTGGCTTAACTAACGTTGATCGGACGGGAAACAGTGCTTCTCACGTGATATGGCCGCAACCGTGAGTATTTACGGTCTAACTAATATCAGATAACCAAAGGTATTGGTAGACAGGGTTTTTCTAGATCAATGAATATTCTGTCATCAAGACCGCCGTTTACAAACAGTGATACTTTACTCAAAAGTTTCTAGCCAAGGCCACAAATGCCAACATGAAGATGTTGTTATTATTACTGATACTTCTTAGAAGGATACGGAAATTGCCGAGGAGGTCTAATATCGCGCAGCCAGCCATAGTGTGGTGCCATCCTAGCTTTAAGTGGCTGAGATGCACCGGTTCCAATGAAATTATGGGTGAAGGCTGGGAATATCGGATTCTGAAAATACTTGGACCCGAATAAATATTAATAAAAAAACATCAATATTGGCCGGATTTCGCCGGGGTCCAAACTGAGGCGTTGGCGGGTGTACGGGTGTACCACTGCCAAGGGCTTGCAATGTTCATGATAGCGATAGACATCTTGATACCGGAAGATCACCTAATCCAGGAGGAATTAGGAGCATCTTAAGATTCAAAAAAATAAACACTTGCAGTATATCCCCGAATTCAAGGTTATCGAGGCTTGGCTATACTTAATGATTCTGTGAAACCTACACATCAATGATGCGGTGTTACTACTGCGGCAATAATAGCGCGGCATAACTATTGAAGAATCACGAGCTGACTCTTCGTCTAGAACAACGGTAGTCTACGCTCAAGATTTTCAGCCTCTGATTTGGGCTCCTTGTATTTTTTGTCTGTCAGTTGCTTCGTCTTGACTAGCACCCATTGTGTCAGCCGCTGGTCAACTCTGTTGAGTGACCTTCAAGGCGTTTTTTAGTGGTGAACAAAATTGGGGTCTTTACTGATATGGAGCAGATTCAAAGAATATTCTATTAGCCACTAGCTTTTGCAAGAACATATTAGAATATTTCTCAGGGAATTTTCATTTCTATTGGTCAAATATTCTTAGTATATTCTTATTATGTTCGTAGCATATACACGAGAGGTGATGTCTAGGAGAGATCCTAGGGTGAAATGTTATTTTCGCGTTGATTGGTGTATCAACGGAGGGTGCAAGTTGAAGGACAGGCGTTAACTAATGCGAACATGTTTACTCTTGTATGGCACTTGAGTGTGATCATTGAAATTATGCGCATAATTTAGTTAAACAATTAGTTAGTTAAATATTAAAATAGTTAAACAATAAATTCAAATGGGCCCCACTATTATTTTAGTATGATTAAAAAAAAGAAGGGGTGGGTTTTCTTGAGCAGACACCTCTGGCTGCGAGAGTGTGGTAGTCGATGGCAATTCGTTGTACCGAAGGAACGTGGATCTGCCCACTATTATTATTATTATTATTATTATTATTATTATTATTATTATTATTATTATTATTATTATTATTATTATTATTATTATTATTATTATTATTATTATTATTATTATTATTATTATTATTATTATTATTATTATTATTATTATTATTATTATTATTATTATTATTATTATCCCAATATTATCCCAATATTATCCCAATATTATCCCAATATTATCCCAATATTATCCCAATATTATCCCAATATTATCCCAATAATTATCTCAAAACAGACCTGCACACTCGTAGTATTTGCGTCCTAAACACGGTAAGCAGCCGGCTTTCACCCTGTGTTCCACCACATATGCGCCACTTTTCAACCTCAGTCCTATTTTCTTTCCTCAACGTCCATAATCAACTTCGCAATATATTGATACCACTAAAATGGTAAAAAATCACCGTAGTGGGTCTTACTGTGATGGCTCACAGATGCCACTGCAGGATGTCTCCGATAACTCCACACCCACAAAACATCCGGCATATGCCCTCCCAAACCGTCCAATCGTCTGGCATGTAATGCGCACCCGTAAAAATATGTACGGGTGTACGCTACCCGTGCCCAACCAGAGCAGTAATTTATCGCGAGGAAGTAAGCCAAAGTCAGCGAAAGCCAAACCCAGTCGTGCGCGCACCACCACAGCCAGCCAATCGCACCGTGTCTTTTCACCGTTAGCCCTCTCAGCCTGGAAAACAACCTGGCCTATGCTCACACAGGTGCCATAGTTAGGGAAAAAAAAAACCTCTCACCCGAAAAGACTTCGAAGCCAGAGAGAAAAATAAAGGATACTAGATCCGTTGATATCTATCTCATTTCGAAAAAAAAAAAACACAACACCAGAGGCATAGTGAACACCCATTCGCTGCTTTCATCCCTGTTGCTTTTTTTTCCCCCTTCCTTGCATTGCCAGTCTTTTCTGAGCCCTCTACGTTCTGCTCCATAGACTCTTTTGCCATACACCGTCATCAACTCTTTGCATCAGCGCCCCGTTGTACAATTCGGAATTAGCCGCCATCCCCCTATAGCCAAATAACCGCCACCAACAAAATGTTCAAGAGCGGATCCAGAATTGCCTCGCCCTTGGCGCAGAAATTCATTGCTTCGGCCGTCGGAGTGTCGGGCTTGACTGCCTCGTACGCCTTGTACCAGGACAGTGTTACCGCCAGCGCCATGACTGCTGCTGAGCACGGGTTGCACCCTCCCGCCTACGGCTGGTCGCACAACGGCATGTTCTCCACGTTTGACCACGCGTCCATCAGAAGAGGTTACCAAGTGTACAAGGAAGTTTGTGCTGCGTGCCATTCCTTGGACAGAATTGCCTGGAGAAACTTGGTGGGTGTCTCGCACACCGCCACTGAGGCCAAGGCCTTTGCCGAGGAGTTGGAGTACGACGACGAACCTGATGACGAAGGTAACCCTAGAAAGAGACCAGGTAAGTTGGCCGACTACATCCCTGGCCCATACCCTAACGAACAGGCCGCCAGAGCCGGTAACCAGGGTGCCTTGCCTCCTGACTTGTCTTTGATTGTCAAGGCCAGACACGGAGGATGTGACTACATTTTCTCCTTGTTGACCGGCTACCCAGAAGAGCCTCCTGCAGGTGTGGTGTTGCCCCCAGGCTCCAACTACAACCCATACTTCCCAGGTGGCTCCATTGCTATGGGTAGAGTTTTGTTTGATGACTTGGTTGAATACGAGGACGGTACTCCTGCCACTACCTCGCAAATGGCCAAGGATGTTACTACTTTCTTGAACTGGACCTCCGAGCCTGAGCACGACGACAGAAAGAAATGGGGTTTGAAGGCCATCATTGTGGTGTCCTCCTTGTACTTGTTGTCCGTGTGGGTCAAGAAGTTCAAGTGGCAACCAATCAAGAACAGAAAGTTCACTTTCAACCCACCAAAGAAGTAGTCATGTAAAAAGTTAGAAACTGTTCAATAAAATTAATAACCTCGTACTGATGCTACTGTAGATGTCTGATTCTATTGACGAATTACCAATGGAGTGTTGCGAATTCTCGTGCTGGTATTGCGTCAGTGTTTTGTGGGTCCTTGATGGTTTATACTACCAGCAGATGAGAAAGTTCAGAAAATGGAGAATAAGAAGAAAATGCAAAATAAGAGGCCGGAAAGGTTTCTTATTGCAGCTTGAATATGTGTTTTATGTTTTTTTTGTATTATCCTTTTTTTTGTGTGTTATGTTATCTTGCGTTTTCCAAGTGGGTATTATGATCTTGCGATCCGCACTCTTTTACTTCGTTGAGTACAGAGGAACAAAGACGAAGAGAATGTGCCTCTTTAACTTCATAAAGAGTCAAAATAATCGGGGAGTCACTTGGTTTTCAGAGAGTGACTCTTTCCCTAAAAATCGCCCGAGCTTGTGGTACTATCAAAGGATACACATGGCTTAATAGGCCCAAAACCTGATAAACTAGAAGGTGGCCATCAAAATCTTCATCAGCCGTATCTCTGTTCTTGTGGCACCCATTATTTTTAAGACGGAACATGTCCCAGAAACTCTAAGTAAGCCCCGTGAGTAATCCAAATCGTATAAATAGTTCTGACACCAAATAAGCCAAGCTTTGTCTTAATTGTATAAGCTTTGTCTTAATTGTATAAGCTTTGTCTTAATTGTATAAGCTTTGTCTTAATTGTATAAACATGTACTGTACTGTAGTATATCATTTTCTGAAGAAAAAGGGAAAGTAATGCGACAGATTTCGCAGCCAATTTCACTTTACAAGCAGTGGGGTCGTTTGAAGAACATCACACGAGGAGATAATTAGGCAATCTTTAACCTAGGGGATTTCTCTTTTATTATTTCTCTGGCATGTTCTCTCATGAGTTTTGTATAGTCAAATATCCGAATAGTACTATCATTCACCCACCTTGGTTGAACACTGCCTTTGAAGGCTGGCTTACTCACGAATGTTCGAGAACCCGAGTGCGGTGCCCCCCTAAATGACTTAAACAGTGCTATTGAGTTCGAACTGGGAGACCAAAACCGAATCAGCTAGAAACATTTGTGGTTGAAACAGGCCCGCTTAAACATGACCTTCAAAAAAGTCGTGGGTCTTGAATCGTTGGATTAAGTTGAGAAATAATGGAGGCTAAAAATCATCAATGGAGCACTTTCTACTATCAAGCCGTAGTTATTTTAATGTTTTATAAACCTTTACTGAAAATTTCAAATTTCTTTTAATAAGCCAAAGGGTAAATTGTGCGCCCCATACTACTAATCAAGTTAATATGTACCACTTAAAATGTGCCACTTAATATTGGTCCGACTCAGCCAAGTGCAAGAGCTTAAATCTCTAATTCAGTCCAATGAATTCATAACTTTACTTAAAATATAAGAACAGAAATCCCGGCCAAAGCAGCACCTACAATCATCGGGGCTTGAGAGGCCCCCATACCCGCGGAAGAGGATGAAGAAGTGGAATCAGTACCATTGGAAATGTTTCCCGAAGAAGAAGGTACCCCAGTCTGACCAGATTGGCCAAAACCCTCAGAGCCCGTCTCATTATTGGTCAGATTAGGCGCTTTGTTGTTGCTGCGAGTCCGAGTTGAAATCCCCGAAACCTGCAGTTTGGCAACTCCAGAGGCCGTGGAATATGAGTCATCGTAATCTCCGTCTACAGTAACAGTCACCCAAATTGCCTCACTGCCGGTGCCTTCAAGATAGCTGACCACGGGGAAGTCTTCTGAAGAATCGTCCACGAACGAGAAACATTCAAAGTTGCTACATCCATCCGGGACTATAAACCCCGAGCCGTTGATATCAGTGGTAAACAACTCATGGCGAAAGTAGCTGTAATCTCTAGTTTTATCTGAGTCAGCCTCGGAGATATATTCACTTTTTAAACTGGCTATTTCAGCAGAATCCATCCCTTCATACAAGGCGTCATTTTCAATGATAGATTCCGCCCAAGACTTGTAGGACTCCTCGTATCCTTCAAGCCACAGAGAAAACCCAACAGAGTCGGTGGGAGAGATGGTAAAAAATTCTTCCTCCCACTCATGGAGATATTTGGCGGAAGCGAGTGTGGAAATGCTAACAAGGGCTGTTTGTGAGAAACGCATGCTAGGTAACGGGGTGAATGATGGCCTCTTTCTGTTCAGGAGTCAGCGGATATGTTCATATATATACTGATATACAATTGAAAATGTTTTTGGAGTCCTAACGCTCTAAGACACAAATGAACACTCTTTGTACAAGGAGCCACTATTTTTAGACGATTTTTGCCTTGGGCTTCAAATCAGACATCCAGTCTTTTTCCCACCTGCTTGTTTTTCCCACCTTGCTTTTCCCACCTGCTTGTTGCACACCTTGCTTTTCCCACCAGCTTGTTGCACACCTTCTTTTTCCCCAACTTTCTTTCACAGAGCAATGGTCCTTTGTTTCGCTTATAGAAAACAAAATTAGAAAACTATACCATATTTAGATTGACGGGTTTATATTACAGTTACCAGCATGCGTTATTAACGAAGCTTACTGAAGGTTATTGGGAAGTGATAATTCCCGTGTGCGATTGGGCTTGGCCCTACTGGGGTCCGAGAATGGAATAGATTTTCCGATCGTCCCGGTTGCCACTTTGCGGGCCCAATTCTGGTATTTTTACACTGTCCCAATCTCATTGTTTGTATAGAACGAAAATCTCGGCCAGGGCTATGGATACGGCCGTGTACAAGTGCTTTCGCATTAGGCCTTCTCGCTAGGATTTGCACTAGGCTTTCTGGATTGGGCAGGTCCAGAGAGAGGCTTAAAACAATAGAGTAATCGATCTTTTTGATGTCGTTCTCTTTCTCTTATAAAAATACCAGGTCAATATTTGCACTTTCTCGAATTCCGATACAAGCACTTGGTTTTTCGCCAAAAAGCTAGTCGCAAAGAAAAAGATTCGCACGCTTATGCTCTTTATTGCTGTGATATACTACTTCTTTTTTTTTTTTTTTTTTTTTTTTTTTCAAAAAAAAAGGGTGGCAACATATAGAGCTCTTATTTACAACATATATAATTTTCGACAGCGTTGTTGGAGTTTCTCTTTCCAACACAATTCCGCCGTTGTCCATACATGATACAGCCAATGGGGTCTCAGACGACGAGGTTTTCAACCTTTGCATGGAGATCCGATGAATGATGAAAGAGTCAGATACACAGTTGTTTGAGTTAGAAGAAGCCCTTTGTGATGGAGTTCACAGAAGCAGAGGCCCCAATACCGGTGACTAAGTAATAATGCTTTGAAGTAAAACAATTATCTGAATCAAATCACCGTGATTGTTTACAAGACAACCACAACTTGTTTTGGAAGGCATTTATGGGTTTTAGAGCTACCAATGTGTTAGTGCTGTACAATAACTTTTCCTAAAGGGTAATACGGATAGTTTTGGGCCGGCTCCAAACCGTCAGACTGGGCCCCAGTGGAATTTTCATAAGAAGTAGGTGCATTAAAAATTTCCAATTTTAGTGCTTTTTCTAACCTAATTCAATAAAAACACTAAGTAGACACTGTTTTAGAGCAGCAATCTTGTATTTTGGACATTTCCTCATTGTCAATAATGGCTAAAGGAAAAGGAAGAGAAAGGCCTGACTGTACACCCGATTCCTGTGACCTTCAGTATTATTTAATAAACCCCAGTAAACTAATGGAGAAGATCTTCCGTGTAAAGGTTTTTGACCAGTATTTGTTTTGTCGAACCTCAACCCAATACAATCCACCAGTATTTGAAGGCTCCCAAAGGTATATCCAGGGGTCCTTATTAGCTAGATCCAAGCTCTATGAGCAGTATAAAACTAGTACATAGACATCAATAGTGAGAGTAGTTGAATTAAAATTAGAGGAAAGTTTTGTCTTTTGCTTTGCTTACTTTAATCTCGACTATATGAGGACCAGAGGCACAAGAAATCGAGGAGATATTACTTTTGGACTCTTTTAGTTTGGTCCATGTATCGTTTTTTTTAGTTGTGAAATTAAGGTAGTTTTACTCAGTGATAAACATAGGTATGCTCTGAAGATGATTGAAAAGACAATACACATAAAAACCTTCTACAAATTAGAGGAAGAAAACTGAAAGGTTATGCTAATAACGGGTATTTCAACCAGTGGATGGAAGACACCCGAACCATTGAAGTGGACTAGGGGCAGCCGTCAAAGGAAGGAATTTTGATTAAGTATTCGGAGCTAGAGATGCCACCAAAATTGTACCTTGCCAGCCCTTGATTTCACCGATGAAGACCTCAAATAAGATGTTTTGCATTATAAAAGCTAGTGAATTTATATTTAGCAAAGATTTGTCTATCTGTTGGTCATCTGTGCTTGAATCTCGCTCCGAAAAAAAGAAAGTTATTTTTGAAAAGTAATAGGTGCTTATTTCAAAAACAAATAAAAGAAACTCGTCATTTTTAGCATCAATTAGTAGTGGCCAATCGGTGGTTGAAAAGAGCAATGCGACAATCGGTCTTTTCCCACAGGAGAGCAAATTCGCTTCTTTGCACACCTAGTGAATGTTTTAATAAGTGTTTTCAAATATGCACTATCTAGCTTGGGCATTTTTTTTCTTTGATATAAACTGGTATGAATTGTGCCTTCTTGGTTCTTGGTTCCAAGAATCAATATGATGTGTGGTGAAAGTCGAAGCCGAAGGGTGCTTCAGTGGGACGGTGGTACTGTAATTAATGAAAAGAAAATTGGAGAAAGCAACTGATTCAATAAAATTTTCTTCAATATTTAAAATTTATAGCACTGCCATAATATGTCACGTTTTTTGTTTGTCTTTAGTTATATTATGTAACATCTCTTGGGACTGTGGTAAATGCTCACTTCTTATTAGATTTTCCGAGCATCAGCAAGGCTCAATGACTCAACAAAAAAAAGATATCTAAAGAAGTTCAAAATATTAAAACATTATATTAAAAGGTATTTTGACGAAAGTACATAAATTGTTTCGAATAAGTTCGGACCTGTGGATTTCCTAAAGACCAGTTCCATCAAGAAAGAATAGAGTTACCCATTAAGTATTTCTGTTATCTCTCTTGGGCACAAATCGTAGTTCTATCATCTAGCATCTAAAACAAAAGAACAGAGATACCAGCCAAAGCGGCACCAACAATAAATGGAGCCTGAGAAGCACCCAAACCTGCATAAGAAGACGACAAGTGGGAAGAGCCAGAAGAAGAGCTGCCTTGGGTGTAAGAAGCCGAAGCGGAGATTGGACCAGAGGAGGTCTTGATAGCAGAAGAGTTGGTGTGGTTAGAGTGGTGACGGTGATGATGAGCAGAAGAGTTCCAAGCACTGTAGTTACTGTAGCTTGGGACTGTGGAAAAAGATACAGGGAAGGTGTAGTTATCGTAGGCACCAGTTTCCCAGATATCTACGGTACCAGTCTCCCAAGTCTCCCAACCAGTCTCGGTTCCAGTCAAGTAGTCACTGTAGTCGCTGTAGTCATCAGTCAAGGTCCAGTAGGTGTTGTTATCGGTAGCATAGATGGTTTCAGCGTTGTAGAATTGACTGTAGAAGTAGCTGTAGTCTTCGGTTTTCTCGGCATTTGCCTCAGAAAACAAGCTGCTTTCTAAGCTGGCGGCAGAGGCCGAGTTGTATTGGGAGGTGTGCTGGTCAAAGTAAGACTTGATCCAAGTCTTGTAAGATTCCTCATAGCCATTACGCCACAGCGTGAATGCGGCAGTATCGTTGGCAGGGATAGTGTAGAAATCATCGATCCATTGGAGGAAGTCCTTGGCATATGCAACGGAGGAGATGGCAAGAAGAGCAGTTTGAGAGAAGCGCATATTGTAAGTTATAGATCTTTTATGATTTATTTGGCCCAACGGAAGATAGGGCGAAACCGGATCTTAATATATGCGCACACGATGTTGCTGACGACGATCTGCAAATTGTTGCCGTGCTGCAGATGGTGGTGATTTGTACAGGTACGTTTTGTCACATATGCAGCCGCTTTGAAGCCGCTTTGAAGCCACTCTTCACTCTTCGGCAAAGATAGCCGATTGTGCTTATTATGGTTAAAAACAAACAATAAATGTATATATTTATTTAATTTTTTGATTGGAATATTTGTCCTCAAGCTTCTAAAGCTTGACCTATAAAATATAGATGACTTACTGCTGGAATATTGTTTTTGAACCCGAACGAGTAGGGCATATAGATGTCTCGAAAGCTGCAAATGGAAAGGTTATTGCATATCGCGGATGACCCGAAAGAGAAAGCAAAAAAAAAAAAAAAAAAAAAAAAAAAAAAAAAAAAAAAAAGAGAAAAAAAGGAGTAGGAAGGGATTGCAAGTGCAGAAAGCAAGGAAAAGTCAGTTTGCATGAAGATGAAACTTACAATTTTTCGATATTTTTGGAACCATAACTCAGTCAAGTGTCATACTGTCTTGATTTTTGAACATGGAAATATCGAGTGAAGTGTAGAAGATGTTTGCTAAGGGAACGGCCCGGAAGGAAATTCAATGTTACTTCCTTTCCTTTTCGGACCCGAGCTGATTTGAAAAAGTAAGCCTTCGCATCATCCATAGAAAAGGCCGTTGGGGTTTTGCCGATATTATATTCCAGTGTGAGTCGGACGGAATGTATGCAGACCAGCTGGTATGGGAAAATTTTGAAATATTTCACAAACGTTTTGAAAAGTATCAAGATGTATGATTCGAAAAGCTCTGCACAAAACAGGGAGAGAACTGAAAAGCTTTGAATTTGAATCAATCTTTACTTTCAATTACGATCATGATGTCGAAAGATCAAAAATCTTTTATGCCTCCTGTTTTTTGTCGGTCATGACAAAATGTCCTCGCTTGCTGTGTGGCGGAGCTCGACATTTCCGCGGAAGCCCATCATACAGGTAAGGTATATCTAAGCGGGCATGGGTAAAATCAAAGTGGAATTTTCCAATTTACGTAACCGGTGGTTATTAAGCAGGGATGCAGTTTAATGATTGGACGCAATTATCACGCAGAAGCAAGCAACCAAGTATTCCGAACTTCGCCTTCTTACTGCGTAATGCGACAATAAAACACCGCACTCGGGGAATGCATCCCAGTTTTGGACACCAGGGTCTATAACCACTATATGCGAAAAAGGCATCCATAAATACCCGAAACCTAACGGAATTTCAATATGGTACACAAAAAATGCCGTGGGAAAAAAATCTTAGTCAAAAAACAAAACAAAAAAGTGAAAAATAGATGAAACAAATGAAAAGACTTTTCCAAGAGGGATGGAAGAACGTCATTTCGTATTCATGCGGGCACAGTGGTCTATTTTGCTATCAAAGTCACGATATTTCTTGGCGAGGGTTCTCGCAACTGCAAAGTTTTAGGAATATGGATCAGGCATTTTTCGATAAAACAATTGCCATGAAACTTTTCTAGGCAGAATAACACCCAGAGCACACACAAGCTCAAGAACTTGTCGAACATTTCCAAACTTAATAGCATTTGTGAATACCTAGTTCCTTGTGACACGGAAAGGTTGTTCCCCTCAACATCTTGACTGTAACGGACTGCATACAAACATTCGCCCGTCGGACGTATCTTAAGCCTTGTTCTCGCACGGCTCCATTATAACCCGCTGTCGGGAGTGTGTACACTGGAATACTATCAAACACGTAAGTTATGTGCTTATCTGGAAAAGGATATGAGTTTATATGAGTAAATTGCAGTCAGTTTCGAGGCTCAGTGTACATTATGCGGTTATGTCTTTCTTCGGCAATTTGCCTTTTGGGGAAACAGCATGATTTAGATACATTTTGCCCATGCATTTAAAGTTGTTTCAAGAATCAAAAATAAATAAGTTCTGTTTTTCCACAAAAAAGAAGAAGCCACTGAACGGCGAAGGTAACTAGAAACAGTGACATTTGTCACTAGATATGATGTGAATCATGCGTCAAAAATGTCTAATTTCAAGCGTCTAGTATTGTGTCCGAGGATCGGAAATCTGGATTGAGGGAAGTAAGTATGCGCATAAGTGTGTGTACAATTTTGATGGCTGTTTACATTTGTCCCTTTCAGAGACAATGGACATCGAAATGTGAGAGAATATGCGAAGCGTAAAAATTCACCGGAATTGTTACGTGTAATTCGAGAAAGAAGGCACATATGTTGGCTGGATTGGAAAAGTAATCTTGAGTTGTCAAGCATGTGCAAACTCGCCCTTGCGAACATAATCAAGGACATCAATGGTACCGCAATCGAATTGTGTTTCATGGAACTCACCGATCTCTAAATCAAACTCAACGAGTGTTTATAGTAGAGAAGAGCACTAGAAATCTTATTTTTAAACTGTTGGTTTATTTTTTATTGAAGACAGGCTTTAATTTCATCAATATATCCCGTGCAATGGAGCAAGTTTCTGTTTATCCCTATGATGTCTGGGGCTTTGCACGCCATGCGTACCAGAGAGGTACATTTAATGAACAGGAGTAGAATTTTCACGGATGATTCAAATCAAGAAGACTAATGAGTGAAGTAACCCCAAGACCAAAGTCTTCAGAAAAAGTTGGCCTGAAAGAAAAACCATTCTCAACAACAACATAAGAGACTTTAACAAAGACTATTTATGATATGTTAGGTCTAGTCAAGAAAACCAATTAAGCACCAACAAGAGAAAGGTATCTCCGCCGACTAATGAAGAATATATAGATGCACCCGACTGCCTTTCACAACTATTTGAAGTGAAGTGATTTTGAACTCGCTAAGTAAAAACAGTGCAATTCTTTCACAATGTATGATATCTTCCCATAACAGTTGTTTAAGTATAAATATAGGGAGTACTTGTGCGTATTGTTGAATCATAATCCCATCCTCGAAATCCTCGAAATAAGTACACCCACAAGATGCGGATTAGCTACACAGGAATTATTTTAAAAAAAATCTATAATATTTTCATTGAAACATTTTTGTTCTACTTAGATGCTGACCAGCAGTCAATCAACCACCGATAATTCTAAAGCACAAGAACGGAAATTCCCGCCAAAGCAGCACCAACAATCATTGGGGCTTGATGTCCGCCCATACCCAGGGAAGACGCAGAATGGACAGAGGAAGATCCAGCGGAGCTGGAATGCAAGGAACTTCCATTGGCGGAGCTGACATGAGAAGCTGCGGAAGAACTGGCCAGTCTAAATCCTGTTACAACCGTGGAAAATCCAGAAGCAACGTCACGCGCAAGGAGCGTCACTGGCGAATGAGAAAACTCACCAGTGGAAGTCTTGGATACGTAAACATGGTGACTTACTGGACTTGAGGAAGAAGCAGTTGAGTTGTGATAATCGGAGAATCCAGCGGTTTCATAAGCTCCAGTTTCATAAGTTTCAGTCTCGTAAGCTCCAGTTTCAGTCTCGTAAAATCCAGTTTCGGTCTCGTAGAAGTCCTCGGTTCCGGTAAAGAAATCGCTATAGTCATCAGTGGCATAGATGTCAATCGTCAGGTTGGGGTGGAATTCGCTGTAGAAATAGCCGTAGTCGCGGGTTTTCTCTTGGTCAGCTTCTGCTAATAAACTGCTTTCGATGCTAGAGGCTTCAGCAGTAGCGAATCCTTTTTGTGATGGTTGATCTTCAAAGTACGACTTGATCAAGCTCTTATATGCATCTTCGTAGCCCTCACGCCACAGAGTAAATGCCACAGTATCATTAGGTGCAATGGTGGAAAATTCTTCTGCCCAGTCAAAAACATCTTTGGCAGAGACAAGGCTGGCAATGGCAAGAATATAAGTTTTGGAGAAACGCATTTTGTGTGGGGAAAATTGATGGGGTTAGATATAGATGTGATAACTCACAACGAGGGAAAACCTCCACTCTTATACTTTTCACATCATGCTCATGACTGGCGCAAGGTCATGCTGAATGATCAGGCTGAATGATCATGCTCAGTGATCATATGCGTGAAAATGTGTCATGGAATTCCGCGAGAATAATTATAGAAGCAAATGGACCACATGCAGGCACTTACGTGCGAGCGCTAAAGCACACAGCCATTCTGCATTGAGATGAAATTGAGTGGCGATGATTTCGGGCGGAGTTTTACATCTTACGGTTTACAGTTCTCTTATTTTGGCAAATATTCTTAGTTGTAATTAATAAGAGTTTTTCTACCAGGAATCCTGTGTTTTAGTTTGCGGGCTTAAGATATGGTTTGTCGCACCCACGTATAATCCCAAGCTAAAGAAAACGATAGAACAATGAGTTATTCAGCACTAGCTCCTATTTATGCACACTTTCTCTAATACACGGAGTCTATCAACGTGGATGAAGTTGGGTATTCTAGCCCTGCCTTCACATTAGGTCTTCTTTTTTGGTTTCTAATTTTAGATGTGATATGTGATGACGGCAGTGATGACTGCTGCGGGTATTGCATCGCGGATTTGCCGCGGGATTTGCATCACAGAATTACCGCGGATGATAAAAGATGTACCGATGTATTTCAAGATCTTCCACCCGAGTATACCAAATGCGGCCGACTTGTTCCTCTTTGATGATAAAAAGTGG
Source organism: Metschnikowia vanudenii (assembly GCA_030583145.1). NCBI lineage: Eukaryota > Fungi > Ascomycota > Pichiomycetes > Serinales > Metschnikowiaceae > Metschnikowia > Metschnikowia vanudenii. Next base: position 18,241 of record JAJMHT010000213.1, read on the forward strand.
GATGTTTCAGACCAAAAAACAAACAAACTTAAGACTAAGAATGGATTGGTGTATCAATTTGTCTTTGGGTTATCTAGCGTTTGTGTGGAATTGTGATTGTCATTCCCATCGTTGACCTGTATTGAATACGGAAAAATTTCAATGAGCAAATGCTCAGCCTTCCATAGAAGTATGCAGGATAAAAGAAAAAGATTGCGGTATCGCAAATTGAGATTATGTCCTGTTTGAATTTTGGTCTTATCAATTCAAATAATATGCAAACCGAATTACGGTACTATAGGACCGCCCTGTTATAACACGACTGGATCTCTGTAACGGCAGGCTGGATTGATAACAAGGGAAACATAATCCACTCAGCGGTCGCGGACGCCCTTGTCATCACGTGACAGCATGTAGTAAAAAGTGGCATCAGGTCTTTGTCATTGAATTTTGACTCCAAAAATTACTGTTTTTTTTTTTTTTTTTTCTATTTTAAATCAGTCTTGCTGTTGATAGAACTCACGTCATGTAGACAAATAGATAATCACTACAAATATATCTCCTATTATTTCAACGGTTTCGTGCATTACCCGAAACTATTTGAAAGATTCTCATTTCTCACTAGATACACCCTGGATATGAATAGCGTGGGCGGACAGAAGTGTGGATAATCACTCCCAGGTGAAATAAAAAGTCTTTTTTTACCCAAAAATCATAAAGAGAAGACAAATATAGTCATTATCATATACATCACGTTACTGTAAGGCTGCGATTACTATGGCAGAGCTGCCCTCAAAAAATGAACACCAAATCCGGAAAATATTTTTTACTGATTGTCATAAAATTCTGTTAGAGTAGTTGCAAACTCAAATCTTGAAAGTTTTCACTCGTTCTGTTTTTGTATTCCTGAAACCATCCTGGAATTGAATCTACCAGAACCAGAAGAATCCTCTTTGAGAGGTGGATCACGAAAATTGGAAATTACTCTCGAACATCAAAATTCAAGAGGATCAATCAGCACAGCCCCACTGCCTCCAAAATTCTCTACAGAATGAATCCAATCATCAAGTATAAATTGTGTGCTTGGAACAATTCAAAACAAACCTTACTTCCTACACTTGAAAAAATGAGAGGAAATATGTCCTTGTGTATATGGACATTCTGTTTTAATGTTATCCAAGGTGCTGTCAAATTAGAGACTAACCCTCCGTCTTTTGCCACCAATATAATGCTTCGAGAAAACATGTCGGTGACTTTAGATAGTGGCCCTGCTATTACGTTTGGAATACATGACAGAAACTCACATCTTTATGAATATGGATGTGAAGGATTCTATGATGGATACAGAAACGCGGAAGAGAAGTTGGACATTTTTTTCGGGTGCTTGAAGGCATTTATACCCGAGACAGGCTTTTTGGTTCCTAGCTTCCGATTTCGGGAAGGGATTCTCGAAGCTCAACTTCTTCAAATCCGTGACTTGGTCAATAAGCAGAGGCCTTTGAGGTCCAGAGTATCGGCCCAAATGACTCACTTGGAGGACATGTTCCAAATGATGACGGAGTGCGTGGTAGTGATGGAATTCTTCGTCCCTGAACATAGTGAAGCTCACCACTTGGTCTATAAAATCTCCCAGGTTAATGTCCAGCTTTTCTTGTTGTATGACCAATATGGGGAGCCCGATCTTCTGGCTCCAGGTTATGCCAAAGCCGTAAACCGGCTCACTATGCATTTGAATTCATGGTACGAAGAATTCGTAAGGCAAGAGCCCCACCAGCTAATCGTAAAGCTAGTATTTGAGAAATATTTTATACAAGCAAAGGATAGACTACGGGATTTGATTGCGCACATCCCACCTTCGGAAAGATACCGTTGGTTCTTTTAGCGGGCCGATGTTCCAGTAGAGGTAACATGTCTTGGGGGTTCAGAAATGGGAGAGGTTTTGTTGATCTTGATGATCGGTAGAACCAACCTTTGTGAAGTGTTTGTGAAGTGTTTGTGAAGTATTTGTGGGGTGTTTTTGAAATGTTTTTGAAGTGTTTTTGAAGTGGTTGTGAAGTATTTACTCATGTGATTTGGAAGTGTTGGATTCGGATTACACTTCCATAAATATCATAGGTTGATTTGCATATCGTACATTTTAATCGACTACGGAAACAATTCATCTCACTGTGTAACAGCTCCGTGTAAGTAAAACCCTGTATTAATATATATGGACTGTTGCATCTTTAGGTAAAGATACTTGATTGAATACCTCGAAGCAATGGGTGTCGTCGAAAGCAATTTACCGAAGTTTTGATCCTTGGATTCTCGTTAATTTCCATGAATACTCCATTTACCGGCATCTCCGTC
>JAJMHT010000214.1:0-25661 GCA_030583145.1 Metschnikowia vanudenii
AACGGTCGCTGTTAACACGGCGACACGTGACAAGCGGTAATCCGGTTAAGCGTGTATGAACCAGGGCGCTCGCCCCGGGGCGCCCGATGTGAAGAGAAAAAGCATATACCCAACAGGGGCTTTTTCTCCTTAGGGGTTTCAATACTAATTACATTGTATAATAAACGATAATCCAATTACGTCACTACGTTCTAACAGAAAGATACTTGAGACCAGTATACTCGCGCTCCCAATGCGTCATATTTACTGTAATTTTTCGGAATTTCTTTATTATGTTGGCCCTAGGAATTCTTTTGGATACAAATCATTTTAAAAATGTTCTCTGGGGCCTAATTAAACACATTACTGGTGTATTTACCCTTGCTCCCAAAACTGTGAACGTCTTCCGCAAAATCCCGCAGAAGGTTTGGGCGCGAAATCGTCGATGGTGGCCAGTGCCCCGAGGCCCGGTCCATATGTTTGAGCGAAAAAAACAAAAACAAACATAATCAAAGAGCATTTGGCATTATGAATGAAAAAATTCCAATAATTTGACTCACTAAATTCAATCTTTTCCAAAAAGTGTTTTCTAAATAGAATAGTTCCAGGTAATGTTTGTATCGACGCCCCTATTCTTTTCGTACCATGGCTGCCAAAAACGAAATTTGTATATAGAACAGAGCAAAGTGCGTTCCGGAAAAGGCCAATCTCCACAGGATCACCAATTTGGAAAGCTCGCCTTGGAACATTTTCGACAGTTTTCTCAGGAGTGTATTTGGGAAAGATACCCTTTGTAAATACACCGAACACTCTCGGTCAGTGCTATCTGTACGGCGCTGTCGCACAAGCTAGTCCTTCTGAATTGATGAGATCCATTCATCAATTTAAATATTCTATTGTTTTAATTGATGTTACCCATAAACAATGAGCACCCCAGTCCATTTCAGTCATTTCAGTCATAATAGTCCTACATGATGTATCTGAAACCTTCTAGGTTACGGTAATCTGACACTATGGGAATTCCCACTCCTTAAAACCTGAAGGGATCGGCACTAGTGTCGGACTCCTCTTCTTGTACATTTCTGAGTGACTTAATGGTACCCAACTCTAATTATTTCCAATCAATTACTTTATTCCTTTTGTACTCTAATCTCTGAAAACCTAATTTCTCTTGGATTAGACATCTACCAATAGCCCGACTCCTCTTACGCTATGAATATCAGATTATGATACCAATCACAACCTTTTTCCCTTAACAGGTGAGATCCCTCCAGGATGCTCACAAAGTGAAGGACGCTCCCAAGGGAATTTTACAAAGCCGAAAAAGATCAATCTGAATACAGGATTACCCAATTCAGAAGCACTCTGTTGTGGGACATTTTTTTTGGGAATGAATCCCAGGAGTGTACGTGAGCGGAATGTTTTTTATTTATTTTGCAAAACACCCCTGTCCTTCGAAAGTCGCGAATGCAGGTTAACTATTTACGATATTTTCCTAAACACTTGAGTGTGATTTTTTAAATCAGAGATTGTTTGTTATTTTGACTGAAAACCTTGGTGGGGTTATATGAGGCTTAGTGCAAGACAGAAAAACCAAGTTTTGCCCTCTATATCCGCCCTGACCGTTGTACCGGGCTCAATTCAGATCACGAAAGTCGCCAATCGAGGAATGCTCTTGTGCAGAACACGCGTCAACAGTAACCATCTTGTCAGATTTGGCGACAGGGGAAAAAAAAAGGAGCCTTTGCATAATCAACTTCAGCGTGCCTCGGCCTTACTCTTTTACAGACCAAATAAAGAGGCCTTAATTGTTATTCTTTTATCCCTGGAATGACTACCAACAAATGTCAAATTTATGCTGAAATTTCTTTTGCAGTATATCATGGTAGATTTTCAGGGGACATACCTTGAGCGTTTTTTTTTTTAGAAAACAAACAAACAAAACAAACAAACAAAACGAACAAAACACAAACAAAAGTTTAGGGAATGTGAACCGAAGTGTGGCGCTAGCAGCATGCACAATGCTACCTAATCTGTAGATGTGGTTGTCAAGGCTTAGTGCGGCTTAGCCCTAGTGCGAGTGGCTTCATTCCTGAAAGTTTTTTTTTTTTTTTTTTTGGATATTTCTTACAGCGGGATCGTCAAGACTTGCTCATCAATATGATAAAATTTAAAGAATTTAGTCAGAGATCAAAGGAAAGAGCTAACGCGTATAGTTAATTCCAAGAAGAATGAAGAAGAACGAAAGAACGACAAAGAAGTGGATCTCGATACGATTTCATTGACAGCAGCGAAATTTATCTGTTTGTTATCATGCATTGATTGACAACAATGTCAGAAGTGCTGCATAATCGGACAGCAGAATTCATTCCCGTGTGGCCACACGGCTCTCCGTGTTGCACTTCGGTTTATATTTCGTCTTATTGGTATGGCTTTGTAGTCCATTATAAATTGGAAGTTTCCGTCTGAATATGGTGTCAAAATTTTTTTCAAAACAAATCCAACCCCTGAAAATCATTAGCCTTTCCCCCCCAGATTCTAGTCTTCTAGTGTTGCAAATTGCTTAACAGAAACTTGATTCTTCTTGATACCCCGGATTTGCTAAGAAGTAGAGATGTTATACCTTACACACGCTGCTTTGTTGGCTTCTGCTGCGTCTGCGGCCATTATCCCCAATGTCCAGAACAATCACCTCAAAGTGGACTTTTCAGTGTTAAGAGGTGACTCCCGTTCTACTGCTACAAGAGGTGGAAACGCGAAGATTGTCTCTTCCAAGGACTATGCCTATCTCTATTTAGCCAATGCGCAAAATTACTACGCGGCCACTCTCAAGCTTGGTTCTAACGGTGATGAGAACAGTATTCTTATTGACACTGGGTCTTCCGACTTGTGGGTGATGGCAAGCAATGTCTCATGTCATGCTCAAGCTTCACAAAAGCGTTCATTTGATGATTTCCCACTGTTTTACGAGAACAACCTTCTTGGGTTTGATGATGAGAGAGCTGTGCAACCAAAGGATATCGCCAAGAGAGCAAACAACGGAAATCACCAGGAATCTGAGACACTGTCTACACCTAACTTAACCGAAACTCTTTCAGAACCAACTGAAACTGGCGAGTCTCCAAACTTTGTTAGCGTCGACAGATCTACCTGTACATCTTTGGGGTCTTTCAACACAGCTGCATCAAGCTCTTTTAAGGTAAACGACACAGCACTTGACTTTCATATTAAATATGAGGATGGTACATACGCAAATGGTATTTGGGGAACTGACTTTGTTTCTATTGGTGCGTTAAATGTGTCTGATGTAAGTATTGCCGTGGTGAATGACACTACTTCAGACGTAGGTGTGTTTGGTATTGGTCTTGCTGGATTGGAGACCACCAATAGTTTTAGTGTTTTGGCGCCGGGATACACATATGAAAACTTTCCTCTTCGTTTGAAGAGCACTGGAGTAATCCAGAAAGTCGCATACTCGCTTTACTTAAATGACACTGACTCTCTGTCGGGAACTGTTTTGTTCGGCGCTGTCGACCATTCCAAATATAGCGGTCAGTTACAGACCGTGCCTCTTGTTAACATTTACTCCAAGCAATCCGATAAACCTATCAGTTTCGACGTGGCCCTCGACTCTGTCACTTTGGGCGACTCAACGCAAAGAATAAGTGTCTCCAACGACCCTATTGCTGCAGTCTTAGATTCTGGCACGACCTTGACCTATCTCCCATCCCCTTTCGTGGATTCTATTGCTGCCCTGTTGAATGGAATCCACACAGATATTGGTTTTTACCAAGTCAGTTGTGATTACAATACCTCCTCTGCCTTCATTGAGTACAACCTTTCTGGAGTCATAATCAAGGCCCCATTGAGTGATTTGATCTTGGCCGATGACTCAGGAAAGAAGTGCTACTTGGGTATTGGTGGTCTGTCTGCAGATCTGCCAGAGGCTACCTTAGGAGACAGTTTCCTCCGTCATGCTTACGTGGTGTACAACTTGGAAGACTATGAAATCTCTTTGGCTCCGGTAAAGTACTCCAACAGTGAGGACATCGAAGTTATTTCTAGTACTGTTCCTCTGGCCGTACAAGCACCTAGTTACTCGGCGACGGATGTTGTTGACTCGGTACCTAGCTACAAAGCAACGGCTGTTTTGACCTTACCTGCCCACTCAACTTCCTCTGTATTGTCGACTTCTTCTATACTTTCCACCTCTTCTGCTTCGAAGTCATCATCTACTTACTTTACAACCAGTGTTGTTTCGTTTTCACCTGTGAGCTCAGCCAGTTCTGTTGTGTCGTCTTCAGCAGGGGTTTGGAGCAGTTCTTCCATTTCTTCTGTTGTATCAGGATCTTCGAGCACCCCCTTGAGTCAAACCGGGCTGGCAAGTTCTGAAGGGTCCCAGACATTCACCACATCCAATGGATCTAGCTATACTGGTTATGCCTCTAGTAGTACCACTACTGGTCCTGCTTCCACTGGTGCATCTAGTTCTTTCTCTGATGGTGTTTCCTCTAGCGTTGCTGCCTCCTCCGGTGTTTCCTCTAGCGTTGCTGCCTCCTCCGGTGTTTCCTCTAGTGTTGCTGCCTCCTCCGGTATCTACTCTAGTGTTGCTGCTTTCACCGCTGCCTCATCATCTGGTGCTGCCTCTACTGGAGGGTTTACTAGTGCTCCCTCAATTGCTAGTGCCTCCAATGGTTATGCCTCTACTAGCACATCGTCTACTGGTACATCGTTTACTGGATCTTCTGCTTCTGCTGGATCGTTGTCTACTGGATCATTTGCTGCTGCTGGTACCTCCTCTACTGGATTTATCTCCGGGACTATTGTTGCAAATTTCAGCTCTACTGGTGCTAATGGCGCGGTATCTACTGCCACAGTGACGAACATTGTTGGCACAACTATCATTACGATTACGTCTTGTTCTAATCACAAGTGTAGTACTACTGCTGTCCCTGCCACCCAAGGCCCAACTACAGTGACTACTGACGGCGAGACGACGGTGTACACTACGTGGTGCCCACTCACTTCTGCTGCTGCTACGGGTTCTTCCAACACTTCTGGTGGTGTTGTTCCTGGTACTACTGTGTCCTCCACTGGTGGTGGTGCTGTTACTACCGGTACAGGGACGAGCATTGTAGCCACTACCATCATCACCATTACGTCTTGCTCTGACCACAAGTGTACTGAGACTGCAGTACCAGCTACTCAAGGTCCTACCACTGTCACCACCAATGGCGAGACCACCGTTTATACCACATGGTGTCCACTTACTGCCACCACTGCTGTTCAGACTCCTGTGACCGTGACTGTATCTGGAGCTAATGGCCCTGTGACCACTTACACCACCACACCAGTAGCTTCGGACAGCACTATCTTTGTCACTATTACTAAAACTGAGGCTAACGGTTCCAAGACTACTTATACAACCACCAGTGTTTCTCAAGTTGCTGCCACTAGTACTGGCACATCTAAGGCCACCACCCAATCTGCCACTGTATCAACTGTATCTTCAGCCACTACCTCTGGTACCCCAGCTATATCTTCTGCTTTCAACGGCGCGGGTAAGGTTGGTACATCCTTGGTCATGTTTGCACTTCCTCTTGCTTACTTTTTGTGAGTCATCTAACAATTTCGGCCAGTGGTACTTGAAACTGGCGGTTTCGGAATCGCTGAATTTTTTTTCGCTTATTAACGTGATAGCAGTAGAGCGTATATATAAAAGTTTTTAGTTCAGCTAATTTACAACATTTCTAAAATAATCTTATGTTCTTATAGTTCTAGAAGATGTTTGTTTAAGTCAGAAATTTTCTGTTCTGTGAGCAAATAAATGATATATGAAAGTCATAAATGCAGATTGATTCATGCTTCTGGTGAGAGGGCCTGTGATGGGCTTAAATATTTGGGTTATGGCAGATAGAACTTGGTATGATTGCGACTCTTGAGGCTCGCCATGTTCTTCCTGGGAATGATGCCACCAATGACAAAATACACTAGAATTATATATGCAAAAAAAAAAAAAAAACCTCGGTTGAATTCTACGTTTGGAGTTCATCTTTTAAAAATGCACCCTTTGGGTTCGTCTGGTGGAAGAACGTTTCCACACAAGAGGCTGCTTTGAATTCAAGCGTGTACAACACAGTTTTGCGGTCGCGTGCCAGGTGCCTCATAGATCAGAAATTCTATAAATCAATAGTCATACACAGAAAAAGCCACATTCTTGGGAAATAATTGCGCAATTTTTGATCAATAGCTCAAATAAATCTTTTGAGGGCGTAGTGTTATTGAACGCACCCGTTTGGAAGAGATCTTTCGTCGAGTGCAGTGTACCTGATGAGGCGTCCTGGGAATGTCTAATCAGATATCGCAATCGCGCATATTCTCCAAACCAATGCTCCACAACAATGGCCCGGCACATCTTGCCATAAAAAGAAAGAAATACAAAAAAAAGGGGTCGTCGGCTCAATCGGTCCCATTGTTTATCAGTCCGCGTTGCCAATGCTGAGGTGGTTATTTTATTTTTTCGCCCCAGCATGCCGTGAGTTTTGTTAAGATTCTTTTTGACTTTGCCAATATTTTTTCCAATATAGAGGTATCTCGTAGCCCCACATGGGAATCGTATTTTTGATTTTTTTTTCTCAAATAGACAAACAAACAAACAAAAAACAAACAAACAAAGAAAAAAAAGAAACAAACAATTGGGGAATGTTCATCCGAGGTGTGGCGTTCATATGCACGACTTCGTTTTTCGCGACGTATGTTGTCAAGCAGCCTGTTGTTACGTTGGCCCGCACTCGAGTGGCTTCATTCTTGAGTATTTACATACGAATTTTTGGTGAGTTTCGGTATCATTATGTTTAAAATTTGAAAGATTTGAGCTACTAATTAGCAAAGGCAACTTGAAATTCATGCAAAGGAGAAAAAAAGAAAGGAGACTGAAAGAACGAAACCCTTGTCGGTTATAAATATGATTTCTTGGATATAGTTCGAAATTGTCTACTCGTTATCATGCATTGATTGAAAACATGTCAGAGCTCTGCATAATTAGAGAAAAGAGGTATTTTCCGCGTGATCGCACGGCACTTTGTCTTCTTGGTATGTGCTTGTTATCAAGAGCATTATAAATAGGAAGCTTTCGTTGTATTATATAGTTTTTGATTCATTCAAAACAAATCCAAACTCTGAAAAACTTTTTAGTGTTGAGATAACTTAGCACAAATTTGAATTCTTTTTGATACCCCGGATTTGCTCCAAAAAGCAGAGATGTTATCCCTTACATACGCTGCTTTGTTGGCTTCTGCTGCGTGTGCGGCCAGTATCCCCGATGTCCAGAACAATCACCTCAAGGTGGACTTTTCGGTGTGGAGAGGTGACTCGCGTTCTACAGCCACAAGAGGTGGTAATGCGAAGTTGTCTGCAAGAGATGGATATGACTATCTCTCTTTGACAAACGCGGAAAGTTACTACGCGTCGACTCTTAAGGTTGGGTCTAACGGTGACCAGAACACCGTTCTTGTTGATACTGGATCCTCTGACTTATGGGTAATGGCAAACAACGTTTCATGCTACATGCAAGTAGCTTCCCAAAAGCGTTCGATTGACGAATTTCCGGCATTTGCGGAGCACACCTTTCTTGGTCTCGAAGATGAGAGCGATGTTCCAAGCACCGTAATTGGAAGAAGGTCTTACAAGCGTAATGCTCCAAATGCTGGAACTTCCGCAGACATTATTGGCGTTGACCCTTCTATTTGCAACGGTTTGGGGTCTTTCAATGCCGCAAATTCAAGCTCTTATAAGTTCAACGCCACCGCACCTAGATTTAGCATCAAATACGGTGACGGAACTTTCGCCAATGGTGTTTGGGGTACTGACTCGGTTTCCGTTGGTGATTTGAATGTTTCTGACTTGAGCATTGCCCTGGTAGACAACACTACTTCTGAATTTGGTATTTTTGGTATCGGTCTTGCTGGCTTGGAGGTGACCCATGCTTATGGCAATAGATCTAAAGGGTACGAATATGAGAACTTCCCTGTTCGCTTGAAGAGTACTGGTGTGATCAAGAAAGTCGCATACTCTCTTTTCTTGAACGATCCAGAAGCGGCATCTGGTTCTGTTTTGTTTGGTGCTGTTGATCACGCCAAGTACAGTGGTCAATTGCAAACCGTACCTATCGTCAACATCTACTCCCAGATCTTCAAGGATCCGATTGCATTCTATGTTGGTATTGACTCTGTCACCTTGGGGGACTCTCAGCAAAACATTAGTATTTCCAATGACACCATTCCCGCCTTGTTAGATTCTGGTACTACCTTGACATACCTCCCAGGTCCATTGGTGGATACTATTGCTGAACTGTTAAACGGAACGGCTGCAAATTTGGGTTATTATCAAGTGGACTGTCGATACAGTAATTCCTCAGCCTTCATATCATACAACTTTTCTGGTCTCCAAATTCAGTCTCCTTTAAGTGACTTGATTTTAGAGGATGATACGGGTAGCGCATGCTACTTGGGTCTTGTGGCTCTGAAATCGCGCAGGCCAACTGCCATTTTGGGAGATAGTTTCCTCCGTCATGCTTATGTGGTGTACAACTTGGAAGATTTTGAAATCTCTTTGGCTCCTGTGGTGTACACCGAAAATCAGAATATTGAAGTTATCTCCAACACTATTCCGCTGGCCGTACAAGCGCCTGGATACTCGGCTACTTCTCTTGCATCGTCTATACCCGAACAACCTGCTACTGCCCTTTTGACCTTAGGTGGCCTGACTTCCACTTCTGTTTCTTCGTCATTCCCTGTGGTTTCATCTAGTTCTGTTTCTTCATCAACATCTAGTGTTGCGGTTGTTTCGGTGTCTTCCACTAACTCTGGAGTTTTGACTAGTTCTGTTTCTTCATCTTCTTTCGGAGTTTCGACTGTTTCTATCTCCTCATCTTCTTTCGGAGTTTCGGAGACGTCTGTGTCTTCTTCTGCTTCAGGATTTTCTGTGAGTTCCGTGAGTTCTGTGTCTTTGTCATCTTCCGGAATTTCTGTTATTTCTGTGTCTTCGTCTATCCCAGAAGTTTCAACCACTTCTTTTTCTTCGTCAGCAGCTCAACTTTCGGCCACTTCTGTGTCATCTTCTTCCCCAGCTTCTCAAGCCATCTCTGTTCAATCTTCCTCTATCTACTTGACGTCTGATGATTCGCAGTCTGCCTCAACCGAACTTGCAAGTTCTGCTGTGACGTCTTCTTCGTTGTACTCGGAAGCTTCCGACGTTTCATCTGCAACCCAACAATGGAACAGCTCGGGTGTTTCTTCTGTTGTTTCAGAAAATTTGAGTTCCACCTTGAGTACCGGAGGACTCCTGTCAAGCTCGGGTGGCTCCTCAGCTTTTACTGGAACAGCAACCAATGAGTTCTCTTCTGGAATTGACACCACTACCTCCACTGGCTCGACCAGCGTTGCTACTACTTACACTACGTCTAATAGTTCTGGTTTCGTGTCTACTGCCACCTCGACGAACATTGTTGGCACTACTATCATTACGATTACGTCTTGTTCTAATCACAAGTGTAGTACTACTGCTGTCCCTGCCACCCAAGGCCCAACTACCGTGACTACTGACGGCAAGACGACGGTGTACACTACGTGGTGCCCACTCACTTCTGCTGCTGCTACGGGTTCTTCCAACACTTCTGGTGGTGTTGTTCCTGGTACTACTGTGTCATCCACTGGTGGTGGTGCTGTTACTACCGGTACATTGACGAGCATTGTAGCCACTACCATCATCACCATTACGTCTTGCTCTGACCACAAGTGTACTGAGACTGCAGTACCAGCTACTCAAGGTCCTACCACTGTCACCACCAATGGTGAGACCACCGTTTATACCACATGGTGTCCACTTACTGCCACCACTGCTGTTCAGACTCCCGTGGCCGTGACTTTATCTGGAGCTAATGGTCCCGTGACTACCTACACTACTACTCTTGGTGCCTTAGGTACGACTTCCCCTGGTTCTGTTGGTGTTTCTAATTCCTCTGGTAACGTTGATAGTACAGTCTTTGTGACGATCACCAAGACCGATGCTCACGGCTCTAAGACTACTTACACCACCACCGCTAGCGGTTCCCCAGCTGTTACTTCTGGTGCTGCTGGCACTACTGCGCCTACGAGTCTTGCTGCTCAGTTTACTAGCGCTAGTTCGCCGACTGTTCCAGCTATCTCAAGTGCTTTCAATGGTGCTGGTAAGCTCGGTACGTCCTTGGCCATTTTAGCTTTCCCACTCGCTTACTTCTTGTAATCTTTGCAATAATATCCCTGTTTTTTTTGTCCCTATTTGAGATAGATCGGTTTCTGTGAGACTTTTTGCTTATTAGTACCCTTTTAATACAATTTGTTGTAAGAGTCATAATTTATTTCATTTGAAATATTCTTAAAATGTTTTTATTTTGGTAATGCTTATTATTTAGCTCTATATTTCAGTCTGGGCATGTTCTATACGAAGGCGAACTTTCCCGAAGACCGCGTGGTTTGGAGGAATGCGGAGTTTGTACATACTTAACTGTCTATGCTTAACGAACAGTGACACAGAGAGTAGGAGGTTGCTTTTTTAGTTTAATTCTGGAAAAATTTCAGGAGGTATACTGTGTGAAAATCTCAAGTCAGAAAAAAAAATAATATATTGATTTACGTGTATAAATAGAAGCCGCTCCTGGTCGCCATGATATTGGAAAAGTGTTCACTATAAGCACCACGAATGGAAAGACGCGGAAGCTAGTTTGGCAAGATTTTAAACATATAAATGAGAAATGGACCCGATACTTCGAATTTTGGAGGAATTAATTATATGAATGCCAAATTCTTGTTTTGAGGCTTGGTGCTGAGCATGGCCGAGGCCTCATTCTACACTTGTCAATACAACAACCATAATTTTATGCCATGCTGGCCGTGTTGGTGTATCTCGCTTACTGTACATATTTTCATACATTCACTTGAGCCTGGCAAACTTTAAACTAATCCCTGAATGTAATAAAATGAGATTAAGTACGTTTAGAAATTAATATTTCTACTTATTTTGGCTTTATTTCTTCAATACCAGTGCTTAAATAGAGTTTGGACCGAAGTTTTGAGATGGGGGAGTAGGTGTTCACAAAAGTATGTATTCTTTGGAGACGTCTCAATTATCATTTTGCTTGTTTCGCCCGGGGGTAATTTTGTCGCCCAAAACGCCACAGTCTCCTACTGTAACAATATCACTTAGCGGCATTATTTGTTGGAAAGGTTATTGTTTTACCGTCCGACCAGAACCTTGGTACACACACAACTTGAAGGACTCGTGGAAAAATGACTACGATGTCATCCGAAAGCAATTCCCTTTCCACTACACGGAAAGTTTTAGTACATTAGAGATCGGTTTAAATACACCTTTGGGGTTTAACCCGATAAAAAGAAGGCAGAACTATCTCCCAACTATCGCTGTCTTGCAAGGTCTGTGAATACGTGAACCTTTCTAATTCGGGTTGATCATAATTTTCCAAGAATATCTGGCTGCGGTATTTTCGCATCACGTGAAAAGACGCGTTTCCGGATGCGATTTTTTTAACTCTAGTCGCAACCTTTCGATACTAGGCCAAGGAATAAAATATTTATAGATTGGGGACACAGACGAACCACAGTATAGAAGTTAGAAAGCAATAAGAGCTAAAGATAGATTGAAAGAGATTGTTTTTCTTCAAAACGTATATGCCGAGTGGTTCTTTGGGAAGCTCGTATTTTAAGCATGGCGCAAAGTTGTACTTTTCGCGTTTTCTTCACTAAGTTTGGGGTTTTTTTTTCGCTGTAGTTCTCCTCAATATACACCTATCTCGAACTTGGAATTCTGAGACAAGACTGACACATCTTAGCAGAAAAGTTCTTCATAATTTTTATTTGATTTTTTTTTTCTCTCCAAAGAATATTCTAAAACTGCGGCAGTTGAACAAAGAGTACTAAAAACGTAGTCTACAAATTTAAACTAAGGTGGTTCATGCGGTGGTGTGGCTCATCATATGGTGAGTGCGTAATATCTAATATGTAGATAGTCTTCCAGTATAAGCGATCATATGTGTCACTGTCAAAGATAAGGGTTTCGCACTTGCGGACGCCAAGATTACATGCTTAATAAGTGACTTGAGTCAATTGATTTTCTTGATGATAAACTCTATATGGATACCTGAAGGAGTTCTCCTACTCACTATCAATTCCCGGAATTGCGCTGACGCGATAATTGTGGAAGATCAGGATTTTTTTTTAACAGAGTAACCACAATGAAAACTTTACAATGTAGGCACGGTCCTAAAAGGGTCAATTTACATACAGTGCTTCCCAATTCAGAATTGCTCCTTTTTGGGACACCCGTGTTTGGAATGGATCTCAGGACTGTATATACTGAGAATGCCGCTGTATTTTGCCTGAAAGGTCACCACTACATTTTGCTCATAAGAATCTTCGAAACAAGGGTTTTTTGACTAGGAAAAAAGGACCAGGAAATAAAAACAGCCAGTTCAGCCATACAGCTCCGAGGAATCCGCGAGTGACTCAATAATCAAAGTCCCATAATTTCGACGTGCCCCTCCCTGTACCGGGCTCAACTTTAATGACGAAATCGGGAATGCTTTTGTGCAGAACACGCCTCGACCGGAACGTCTGACACCTTTGGCGTTAGGACGATAAAGGAGAGAAATCAATCCTAGTTGCTGTAATGCGCATTGCCCCTTAAAAATATTACAGTCCTAGTACATTTGATTTCATTTTTCTTGTGTACGAAGTGAGTTTTTTTTATGTTTATTTCTCGGAGTTATAGCTAGATATTCCCCGAGAGCTCTTGAATGAGCAGTGAGAGTTTTGAAAACCACGAAATGTTCCCTTGAAATTTATTCGGAGATTTTATTTTGACAGCTTTCAAAATATGAACCGAAAATGAGCAAAAAGGTAAACAAACATAACAAAAAAATAAATATAAGAGATAAAAGATGAGGAAATGTTAACCGAGGTGTGGCGCTAGTATGCACATTTCGCCTAATGCACACATCTTACTGTCAAGGAAGCCGCAGCGACGCGTTGAGCCCGAGGGGCTTCATTCCTGAGCGTTCATCCACGACAATTTTTAGTGCCAAATTTTGAAAATTTGGTAAGGATTATGATACAATATGGTCATAAAGGAATGGAAAAAGTCTGAAATTAATATAAATTTAGAGGAGGAGAAAGAGGAAGAAAAAAAAAAGAAAAAAGAAAGTGTGTCTTGATACGATTTTTTTGACAACAGGCGCGGTTTTTATCGGTTCGACATCATGCATTGATTGACAACTTATCAGGAGCTCTGCATATTCAGAGAACAAGAATGAATTCCGCATGGTCATACGGCACATTTCCTTGTTGGTAAAGTTTGGCGTTTTGGAGCATTATAAAACAAAAAGAATCGTCAGAAAATGGTGTCTTCCATTTATTCAAAACAAATACATACTCTAGAAATCTCATAGTGTTGAGTATTCCTAAACAGATACTTGATTTCTATTGAATACCCAGGACTTTCTAAGAGGCAGAGATGTTGAATCTCCCATATGCTGCTTTGTTTGCTTTAGCCGCATCTGCGGCCAGTATTCCTGAAGTACAAAGCCATCATCTTAAATTGGACTTTTCGGTGTGGAAAGGTGACTCACGGTCTACTGCTACAAGAGGAGGCTCTGCTAAGATTGCCACTTCTGAAGACTTTGGCTATCTCTATTTGGCTAATGCTCAGAACTACTACTCAGCTACTTTGAAAATTGGTTCAAACGGAGATAAGAATGGTGTTCTTGTTGACACTGGATCTTCTGACTTGTGGGTTATGTCCAGTGGAGTCAATTGCTACGCTCATAGATCTTCGAAAAAGCGGTCGACTAACGACTTTTCTCAATTTGTTGACCACCGCATTCTTGACTTTGAGAATGAGAGCTCTGATTCCTCTCAAAAAATAGGCAAGAGGTCTTACCACAATTACGCAGAAAGTAATTCGGCTAGTGCGTATTCTGACGTCACTCCAACTGGGTCTTACATTTCCTCCTCAACCGAGACGGATGGTCCCTCCTCAACCGAGACGGATGGTCCCTCCCCAACCGAGACAGACAGTGACATCTCTCCAACCGAATCGTACGAAACTACCGACTCAGGGGACACTACTTCTGCTACAGGACCAACCGTTGAACCTTCTGCAACAGAGACAGAGACAAATACTGAAACAACGGGAAGTGTCGCTCCTGTCAGCACCTACAAACCCGATCCATCTGTTTGTATTGCTGATGGGTCTTTTAACACCGCCGGTTCGAAATCGTTCCAACTCAATGAGACTGCACCTCAATTTGGTATCCAGTATGGTGATGGATCCTATGCGACCGGTGTTTGGGGTACTGATTTGGTTTCCGTTGGTGATTTGAGTGTGGCTGTCAGTATGGGTGTGGTAACTTCAACTACCTCCGAATTTGGTGTGTTCGGTATTGGTCTTTCTGGGTTGGAGGTCACCTCTGCTTTCGAAAGCGGTAGTGATGCCTACACATACGAGAACTTCCCCGTCCGTTTGAAAAGCACAGGTCTCATTAAAAAGGTTGCATACTCACTTTATTTGAATGAGCCAAATGCAGCTTCGGGGTCTGTTTTGTTTGGTGCTGTTGACCATTCCAAGTACAGCGGGCAATTGCAAACCGTGCCTGTACTTAATCTTTACCCTAATCATTTTAAAAACCCCGTTAGTCTCAATGTTGCCCTTAACGCTATTACTTTGGGAGACTCAACACAAAACATAAGTATCTCTAATGATACAATTCCTGCATTGTTGGACTCTGGTACCACATTGACTTACCTCCCATTCCCTATCTTGAACTCGATTTCTGCTCTGTTGAATGGAACTGCCAGCCCAGTGGGTTTTCACCAAGTCAGCTGTGATTACAACACCTCCTCTTCCTTCATAGATTACAACATTGGTGGAGTCATAATCAGGGCTCCATTGAGTGACTTGATCGTGAAAGATGGTTCAAGCAAGTGTTATTTGGGGATCGGTGGTACATCGCAAGAGCAGCCAGAGGCTATCTTGGGAGACAGCTTCCTTCGTCATGCTTACGTGGTGTACAATTTGGAAGACTATGAGATTTCGTTGGCTCAAGTGCAGTACTCTGACAGTGAGGACATTGAGGTTATTTCTAGCACTATTCCTCTGGCTGTGAAAGCTCCTGGATACTCATCCACTGCTGTTGTTGAAAATCTTCCAGACTTCACTGCCAGTGCGGTTGCATTGACCTTACCTACGCACTCGGCTACGTCTGTTGTGACTAGTGCACCTGGTGTTGTTACGTCTTATCCTTCATATTCGGCAAGCTCATACGTGTTAACGTCGGCCAGATACTGGAACACTTCTTCTGACTCGACGGCTTCTTCAGTCTCTCCAGGCTCGGCATTGAGTTTCACAGAGGGTGGAAGTTCCCAGGTTTCCAAAACATCTTACTTTACTGGCACTACAGCTATTCCAACTGGCGTTGTACCTGGGAATGTCACTCCCGGAAGTACCGTTATCACTTCCACAGATTCTAATGGTGTCTCGACTACTTACACTGCCACATTTCCCGGATCTGTCTCTGGTACCACATTTCCCGGATCTGTCTCTGGTACCACATTGACTGGATCATCTGGTACCACATTGACTGGATCATCTGGTACCACATCGACTGGATCATCTGGTACCACATCGACTATATCATCTGGTACCACATCGACTGCAGTTTCTGGTACGTCCTCCACTGGATCATCTGGTACGTCCTTGACTGCAGCTTCTAGTGCCAGCTCCATTGGATCTGGATCTGGTGTTACATCCACAGGATCTGGGTCTGGTACTACATATGCTGGATCTTCTGGTATTAATGGCGCTGTTACTACTTACACCACCACCTACACTAGTGCTGGTGCCGTGTCCACTGGTATTGTGACCAGCATTGTGGCTACTACTACCCTCACTATCACTTCTTGCTCTAACCACAAGTGTTCCACGACTGCTGTTCCTGCTACCCAGGGACCAACTACGGTTACTACTAACGGAGAGACCACTGTGTACACCACTTGGTGCCCAATTTCTTCTGTTGTATCCACTGAGACTACTGTTGCCTCTAATGGTTCTATTTCCTCTAATGGTTCTGCCGCGGGTACTTCTATTGGAGCTGTCACGTCTACCGGTGCTAACGGCTCTGTGACTACTTACACGACTACCTCCACCAGTGCTACTGCAATTACTGGTACTGTTACCAATACCATTGCCACGACCATCATCACTGTGACTTCGTGCTCTGATCACAAGTGTACTAAGACAGCTGTGCCCGCCACCCAAGGCCCAACCACTGTCACCACCAACGGTGAGACTACTGTCTACACCACTTGGTGCCCACTTACTTCTGCTGCTACTGCAACTGCTGCTACCGTGACTTTATCCGGAGCTAATGGACCCTTGACGACCTTGACCACTACTTTTGTTGGAGCTGCTGGTACTCTGTCTACTGGTACTCCTATTACTACTTCCGTAATCACCGGCACGTCCACTGGCGCTAATGGCGCCGTGACGACTTACACCAGCACATCCGTTGGAGGAATTGGGGGTACAAGCTCTTCTGGTAACGTTGACAGTACAGTGTTTGTCACGATTACCAAGACCGATGCACACGGTTCCAAGACTACTTATACAACCACTACAGGTGTACCAGCTGTGACTTCTGGTGCTGCTACAGGTACTAACGGTACTCCCGCTCTTACTACGGGTGCTGCTACAGGTACTAATAGCGCCCCAGCTGGTACTACTGTGGCCACAAGTCTTGCTGCTCAATTTACCAACGCATCAACCGCTACTTCGCCAGCAACCCCAGCCATTTCGACCGCTTTCAATGGTGTTGGAAAAGTCAGTGCTTCTTTTGCGTTGCTTGCCCTTCCGCTCGCTTACTTCTTGTAAGTTTTTTTTTAATAATTTCGGCCAGCGAGACTTGCAATCCCCAATTTGGGAGTAGCTTTTTCGATTTCGTTGCACCTTTTCGCTTATTCGTATACCCAAGACGTTTAGTAAAACTTCATATAGAATAATTCTAAAGCTTTCTTTAATTAAGGAATTGAGTAATACGGTTGTCAGATTCTTGAATTACCATGACAAAAGGTCAGACTCGGGTACACGTGTAAGCTTGTATTTTGACGTGGGCCCGATAAGCAAGGGGCTGAAATTACTGCGGAACACATTTATTCCGTACACCATAATTACTTGGGGCCTAACCGCTCAACTATTTTGGGGAAAATTTGAGGTTGCCTTAAGATTTTAGCCCATGCTAGACTTTGATGTTGAATGAAATTGGGTATATTAAGGCTTCGAAGACCGAAGGCGTTCCTGGCGAGATGTAGTTTGTATTTCATGTTAGCAAAGCTAGTAACTCCGCGCGAAAGGAAACTGGGTTGTTATTGGTGTCATTTCCGACAGATGGTGTAAGTCATTTGCAGAGAGCTTTCTTGCTTTCACCCTAGATCAAGTGAGTTTTGGAAGAATACTGCCAGGGAGTGCATTCAAATTGCTTGTGGTGGTCAATCACAGGTTTCTCGATTCTGATACAAAATTTCTTAGGAAGTAAATTAGACAAGTGCTATGCCACAGAACGAAGAATTTGCTAAAAATAACAGAATCGGTAATAGTTTCTAAAGAACAACTTATTTTTCATTATAATCGCATATGGCCAAACGCCAGCCAAACCTCCATAGCTTGACGCGTAATAACAGATCACATGATAGTGCGACGCGGCATATGCCTTGGTTCGTGGTCACAGTATTGAGAAAACAACGCTCGGTAGAGCCGGTCCTCATTGAATCATTTTGCAATATTTACAAATTTTTCTATGTTAGTCACCATTCTCCTTCGATCTGAAGCCTTCTTGAATGTACCGTGTAAAGTTTAATTGGAATGGCGAATCAGATATCGCAATTTTGCAAATTCTGCAAGCCACACCCTGAACCATCCTACAGCTTTGCGAAACCGGAGTAGAGTGGAGATACTGATAGGAGAATTTTCCATGTAACAGTGTTGTATTGTTTGCAAAATGAGGTAGTTATATATTTATTTTGGTCTCTTATCATATCAGAAAGTAATTTCGGAAAAGTGTTTGCCTTCTTTAAGACCCAGGAGATATTTGACTTGATAACACATACGTATCATAGGTATTATTATTTCAAAGCAGAAAAAATTTGAAAGTCTCCCTTTAAAAAATCGTTTAATATCCAAAGTTTTTACAAACTAAATGGTCAAGTTTATTTTTTATTGTCCGCAAATTACTGCTTCATACTATCGACATTCTTGAAAATTTCCTCACTTGGTTCCAAAATGGTACGCACGAAAATCGTACACTCGTTTTATTGGGGGCGTGGGCAGCATAACTTGGCTGTGCAGGCAAACAAGATTGAAAAAGTCTCGCCATAACTTCGCTCGTTCCAAATGAACCAATCACTTTTAAGATCCAAAAAAAAAAGGATAAGCACTTCATCTACCAAAGAATGACCACCGAACTTTTGATAAATATGAGAATTTTTTACTTTGTGCCAGATTCTGCAAAAATTGCAAATCCTGGCCACTTTCTCACCATACGAGGCGAGATTACCTCCGAATTATTAAAATCATCAACACCGATATAGGCGGCTTGTTCTACGTCTTTCGAGGTTTAACAAAGATTCCTCCGGGTTTCAATTTTTTTTAAAACCTTCAAAGGGCACAGAGCACGCGTTGGGGCTACCGAAATGGTTAATTTGGTATCCTTTTTATGCCTTTCATTACTTCTGATACGTTTAATTTGAGCAAAAAAAAAAAAAAAAAAAGAACAAGCAGGAAGCGTGCGCATCATACTGTGACTATGTTAGTTGAAGTCTCTATAACAAATTTCGTAATAAGATTCGAAGATCCAATTCTGAGGAGATTATTTTTGCGGAAATTCAGCCTCGCGTTTAAAATCCGGTGGAATTTTCTCTTGGGGTACACGAATGTTGGGTAAGTGAACATTCAAACATGATCTGGAACAAACCCGAGATCTGAGCCGCAGCGGAAAACTTTACCCGGGCGTGACATTAATATGCACAACCTTTTCTTATCAGTACATGTTGGCATCGTCGATACCGCGACTTGGGTTTAGCAGTGACTTCATTCCCGAGCTTTTTCCACGTGTTTTCTATCAAAAATCATGAAGGCTTTCCCAGTTACCCAATAAGATGAAGAAAATTTCTTCAGAAAAAAAAAAAAAAAAGAACTGGGGCAATAAGCGTATATTCAGAAAAGGAAAAACAAAATAAGGGAGATAGACAAAAACCCAATGTACATGATTCTCCCGAGGGCGAGTTCATTTTTTTTTTTTTCTTTCGTCATCATGTCATGCTTGACCTCACGTCTGAGTTTCTGCACAATCCAACCCATATCCGCATGGCCGTACGGCAGATTATCTTATCTGATGTCTGCTATCTAAGCGATTATAAAGTGGAATGCTTTCGCCGGAGTACCGGATCACCAGTTTCGCCAGTCCAAACTCTGAGAATCAAGAACACTGCACTCTGGCTTTCTAGCGTCGAGTATTCCTTAGGACGACTTTTGATTTGATACCCCGGTTTTTTGAGAAGCACAGATGTTGTACCTCCCGTACGCTGTGTTAGCTGCGGTCGGCTCTGCGGCCAGTATTGCAAATTATCAAAGTAACCACCTTAAATTGGACTTTTCGGTGTGGAGAGGTGGTTCCCGGTCAACAGCAACTCAAGGTGGCAACGCTAAGGTTGTTTCATCCGATGATTATGGCTATCTCTACTTGGAAAATGCACAAACATACTACTCGGCCAGTCTTAGACTTGGTTCCAATGGTGACGAAAATAATGTCTTAGTGGATACTGGTTCTTCCGACTTGTGGGTCATGGCAAATGATGTCTCATGCCACACTCGAGGAAGCTCAAAAAAGCGGACTAATGATGAAATTCAGGGTTTGGGGCGCCACCTGATTTTTGAATTTGATGACGACAGCTCTACTGAGATTATCACCAAGAGATCTTATTACGCTGATTCTGTAGCAACTGGCTCGAATAGTTCAATTTCCGCTTCGACCACCTCTTCCATAAGCGTCAACAACGCGAGCCCAACCTGCGCATCTTTGGGTTCCTTCAACACTGCAGCTTCGTCTTCTTACAAGTTCAACGCCACTGCGCCTGCATTTTCCATCAAGTATAATGATGGAACCTACGCCAATGGTCTTTGGGGTACGGACTATATCGCGGTAGGTGCTTTGAATGTGTCTGACGTTAGCATTGCTGTGGTCAACGACACAACTTCCGATTTTGGTGTGTTTGGTATCGGTCTTCCTTCTTTGGAGATGACCTATTATCATGGAAGTAGAGCCAAGGCATACCAATATGAGAATTTTCCTATTCGCTTGAAGAGTACTGGTGTTATCAAGAAAGTTGCATATTCTCTTTATTTAAATGACACTGACTCTCTGTCAGGGACTGTGTTGTTCGGTGCAGTGGACCACAACAAGTACTATGGCCAATTGCAAACCGTACCTATCATCAACATTTACGCAAGCTCCTTCCTGACGCCCGTGGCTTTTTATATTGGACTCAATTCCATCAATCTAGGAGATTCGAGACAAAGTATAAGTGTCTACAATGAGACCATTCCAGCTTTATTGGACTCCGGGACAACTTTAACTTTTCTTCCAAGTGCTTTGGTGGATTCTATTGCCGCCCTGTTGAATGGAACTACTACAGGTGGGCGGTTTTATGAAGTGAGTTGTGACTATAACACATCCTCTGCGTTCCTCGAATACAACCTTTCCGGTGTCCAAATAAGAGCTCCATTGAGTGACTTGATATTGACTGATGACTCGGGTACAAAGTGTTACTTGGGTCTTGTTAGTCTGAAATCTCGCAAGCCTAAGGCAATTTTAGGAGACAGTTTTCTCCGCCACGCCTACGTTGTGTACAATTTGGAGGACTATGAGATCTCTTTGGCTCCGGTGAAGTACTCCCAAAGCAATAATATCGAGGTTATTTCGAGCACTGTTCCACTGGCGGTGCAAGCTCCTGGATACTCTTCAACTTCTGTGGTGTCTTCCGTAACTGGATTCTCAGCCACCGCTGTTATTTTATCTTTGCCCATTGAGTCTTCTACTTCTGCTACTGTGTACTCAGCCACTTCTGCTATTCCATCTTCTGCTTTATACTCGGCCTCTTCTTCTGTTTCGTCTTCCCCAAGATACTGGAATAGTTCCGGAATTTCTTCGGTTGGGTCTTCAGAGTTTACCAAAAGTATCTCAAGGACTTCCAGTAACGAGATCTCGAAGTCTTATTACTTTAGCACTACTGCCACTACTGGAGCCCTCTCCAGTACAACCACTACCGAGGGTTTTGCCAGTGTTACTTCACATAGTCTTATTTCTGGTACTGCTTCCACTGCAGCTAACATGAACACTGTGTCTTCTGGGGAACCTTTTAGTTTCATATCGACAGCTTCCTCTGATAATACAGCACCCGCAGCTACCATTGGAACGAGCTCAACTGGCGGCACTCCTGGTGCTACCTCCACCAGGTCAACTTCGAGGGCCAAGCCCACTGAAGGAGTTTCTGGCAACTCTGCTTCTGCTAGCACTATATCTACTGGGGACTCAACTAGTATCACGACGGCTGGTGTTCCCTCCGACCCCTTACCCATTGGTGCCACATCGAATACTTACTTCACAGGCACCAGCGGTGGAATTTCGACTCACAATTTCGCCTCTACTAATGCTGATACCGGCGCTGTGATGACAGGACCCACTGGAAGCTATACCTTTAGCACCTCTCTCTCATCCGCTCTGGGCTACACATCTACCACTGCTACTGTGTATAGCCCGCCCACAGATAATGCTTCTTTGAGATCCTCTACTAGTGTTACGTCTAGTTCGATGAGCAATTCTGAGTCCATCTCCAGTGATAATCTGGACAGCAACTCATCAGCTAGAGGGGCTGGTAGTACTGCCTTTGGAAGAGTTAGCATCACATCTGCTAGTGCTGGTACTGTCACTACTAGTACAGTGACAAATACTCTTGCCACTACTATCATTACTATTACTTCTTGTTTTGAGCACAAGTGTACGACGACTGCAGTACCTGCTACTAAAGGCCGAACCACAATCACCACTAGCGATGAGACAACTATATACACCACATGGTGCCCAATTACTGCTGCTTTCTCCACAGATGTTTCTTTTACGGCAGGTGAAACAGCTGCTGTGACTACTCTCCGTAACACCTCTACTATTACTGGTACAGTAACCAATACTGTTGCTACTACCATCATCACCATTACTTCCTGCGCGGACCAGAAGTGCACTAAATTCACAGTCCCTGCCACGGAAGGTCCAACTACTGTGACTACTAATGGTTTCATTACTGTGTATACCACTTGGTGTGCCCTTACTTCCGCCGCTTTTCCTGAAACTGCACGTACCGTGACATCTTCTGCGGATAAGGGACCCGTCAGTACCTTTACTGCTACTGCTGACGGGGATGCGGGTGCCGTGTCCACCAAAGCCTCTACTGGTCCCTCTATCAACACCGGTATGCTTGCTAGTGCTGCTGACACCTTGAGAACTTACACGAGCATACATGATGGTGATGTTAATACTTCAGTTTATCTCATTGCAACCAGCACAGATGTTCACGGCTCCAAGACAACTTTCAACACCATCAACACAAAAACCGATTCCGTTAATTTACCAGTCAGTAACCCTGCTGTCACTGGCTTTGGTTCATCCACAGTTGTGGATCAGTCAAACAGCGCTTCATCAGCTACTAGTTCTGGAAATCCAGCTATCTCCATCGCTTTAAACGGAGCTGAAAAGCTTGGTGCATCTGTTGCCATGTTGGCTCTTCCTCTTGCTTACTTCTGGTAGGTCAAGGATTTTAGCCAGGTATGCTTCACTCTTTCGTAAACTTGATACCCGGTAGTTCGAATACAGTGTTGGTGTTTGAAACGTAGAGGCATTATATATTAGTTTCGAACTATTATTTGGCTCATATAAAATGAATACTAGTGTTTATTACTGTGATTACTTATTTATGTCTCTTACCTGAGCACCCCGACCTTATATCCTCGCAAGTACACGTGCCAAGCGGGCAAGTACCTTTAGGAAGAGCTCAAGAATTGATTGGAAATCAGCAAATTCAAGTGAACCTCCTCAAATAAAGATACGGAGCTCATCTGTCGAGAACTTGAAACTGATTTAGACGATTGTTCCATTAAAATGGTCTAATGGCCCTTTGAAGAATGCAGATAGGATTTCTTATGAAGGCTTGTAGCTTAGTTTTAACTTGGCATCATGGCTCAGACTGATAGACAACTGTGGTCGGGGTATTCCAGTAAAGCCGTTACTACGGGATGAGCATTATTCATAATCCAATTCCTACAAAGAATATTGGTAAATGATGTTTCAAGTCACAAATTACAGAACTTGTAGTAATATTTTTCCCCGGTTGGAAATCATATATTAGACTCCAATTTTATCAAGACAAAAAAATGGTCACTGAATCTAGAATGGGACCTTTTCTTCGGGGTTAGATGCAATAATAGTGTAGATGATTTTCTCTTTTATCTTTGGAGAGCGAATATCCAATCCTTCGAGTACATTCCCTTATGGGTAGTGTTTTTGGCACCCTCATTATTTGTATTTTATCTTGGAACCTTGGCGAATGCACTAAGAGATTTTTTTTACAAGAAAGAAAAAAATAATCGAGCCATGGGAAATGAAATGCACAATTATATAATTCTTTTCTCTGGGTCTTTTTCTTGACTTTCAAACATTAGGGGAATGGTTTGTGGGGCGTGGGCTTTTTTGAGTAAAAGTGAGATAGAATTCACCGAGATATCTGAACCAAGAGTAAACTACCATAAGTCTCAAATTGAAAAGAAAAAAAGAAAGAAAAAAAAAGTTCAGCGAAGTCGGCCAAGTAATTGAAAACCCACATTTCTTTTGTAGGAAAAGTAAGAATTAAAAATGATACTTGTAAGAGGGTGCCCAGCCCTCATCAGCTATGAGCGACCGTTGGGTCACTCAACTGTAATCACGTGACGGATGCGTGCGCCGTCCTAAAAAATCCACGCATAACAAACGAGTAAACCCAAATGGATGGTGGCCAGAGCTAACATACATCCAGAGGATACGACTCTACATCTAATATAGTTGGATAGTATATTACACACCTAGTGTTATCAGAGTAAGGCATCTCCTATACTCTTCGTATCCCTTGAAAGGAGATTACTCCCATTCTATACTCGTATGTTCGCGCGTGTTTGTTTCTAACCAAGGACGTGTCGAAGGATAAAATCCAACAGGACGCGTCAATGAATTTAAATCACAATATTCATCTCTGCCAGAAAAATTTTATAATTCAATGCCCATGTATCACTAGAGGGCCAGGCCTCAAGAAAGTTTGAGAAAAAAAAAATAACTAATGTTTGTCACATCCTTACAAAAATATATGCGTTGATTTTAACAGGAATCTGAGATCTCAATACCCGTGGCTCAAGCCCCGTGTCTACAACATAGACCCCATAATATCGAAAAAAAAACCAAGCATCCAAATGCGTATTTGAGAAAAGCTCATGAATATCATATGCGAAGGCTTTGCAAACTAATTTTTGCTCATATTGTAATATCTAAGCAACTGTGGGGTCATGGTTTACTTCCATACATTTTGCGGTCCGTTGCAACGTGCTGGTAATACACCCCTTATGGGGAATCAGGTAGGTCCGGTTTCGGCACGGTCGCGGTCAGTCGCGTTTCTCTGGGCCTGTGGCCCGGCATATCTCAAGGATGCAACCGCGCGCTTTGCAAACCCGAGCATGCTGCGAGCACATTCTCTAGAATGGCCCAATCACGGCTTAGTGCCCAAAACCACCAAGCTCACTATAACCCCTAAATGTATGAATTAAGATTAGCAAGCAAACTTGTTCTGGGTGTAGGAATTCGCGGTCACAAGTATGCTATTATAATATGATTTACTTTTGTTTCTAACAGAAGTCAACCCTTGCAACAGCCTTCGTTAGAAGCATACCGCGAGAAATATTGACTTTTCTGTGGTATTAATACAAGCAAAACTTTCTCTGACTCAGAAATGAAAACCAGAAATGAAAGAATCCGGGTCTTCAGAATATCCCTACCTTTGTACCATTCCCAATGCACTTAACAACTCAGATCACCAGAACTGATTATTCTTTAAATAACCACCCCTGAGTATGCACCTCAGACTCTTAAGCAAATTTTTTTTTGTTTCTTTTTTTATTATTTTGGTACGGGTGAGACATAATATCCGCCGGAATTATTCATGCAGCAAGCTTCATTGAGCATGGTACGGCTCCGATAACGAGGACAGAAATTCTTCCCCTCCCAGCTCATAACCCTCATGCGCGTTGCTTCTTAAATGCAGGTATTCTGTATATAAAAAATATCTCAAAATTGTCCACTACAGAAAAACAAAACAAACAAAACAAAACATCTTTTTTTTGCCAACTTCCGTTAGTTTTAACATCAAATTGATAGCTTTCTGAAGCATGAAAAGACAAAATGTATGTGTGAACCATCTAGTCACTTTTAATGTGCTTAAAAAAATAATATACTG
>JAJMHT010000215.1:0-25419 GCA_030583145.1 Metschnikowia vanudenii
TAGATTGTAGATTGAAACTTATTAAGTAGAAAAAGTAGTTAAAATAAGAATGGCCTTTCCAAGAATAGATGTGGAAATGCCGGGGTTTATATATTGCGGTTTCCAGGAACGCGGTACGCGTTTCTGAAGGAAAAAAGGGGCTCGCAGGGTTTTAGCCAGCACCGTGTTTTAGCCAAACACTTATACTCTATCTGACAGTGGGTATTTCAAATACTTTTTCGGGTATTTCGGGTATTTCAAATACTTTTTCGGGTATTTCGGGTATTTCAAATACTTTTTCGGGTATTTCGGGTATTTCAAGTATTTCAAATACTTTTTCGGGTATTTCAAGTATTTCAAATACTTTTTCGGGTATTTCGGGTATTTCAAATACTTTTTCAGGTATTTCTGGTATTTCAAATACTTTTCAGGTATTTCGGGTATTTCTGGTATTTCAAATACTTTTTCGGGTATTTCAAGTATTTCAAATACTTTTTCGGGTATTTCAAGTATTTCAAATACTTTTTCGGGTATTTCAAGTATTTCAAATACTTATTCTGGTATTTCAAATACTTATATTGGTATTTCAAATACTGTTCGGGTATTTCAAATACTTTTTCGGGTATTTCAAATACTTTTTCGGGTATTCCAAGTATTTCAAATACTGTTCAGATGGTTTGCACTATAAAAGCCTCTTGCGCATCCCCAGAGCAGTTTCTTATTTCAGATTATCTTGACATTTTTTAGTATTTTAAATATAATATTTTTAAATAAAAATATCAGAAAAAGTATTTGAAATACTTGAAATACTTCAAATACCCGCGTGCGCAACAACGAAATTCAGAATATTTTGAAATGCCCGCGCGCGTAACAACAAAATTCAGAATATTTCAGAATATTTTGAAATATTTTTATATTTGAAATACTTGAAGTACGTATACTACTTGAAATACTTATACTACTTGAAGTGCTTATACTACTTGAAGTACTACTTGAAATACTTATAATACTGGAAATACTTCAAATACTTCAAATACTTCAAATACTTCAAATTCTTCAAATACTTCAAATACTTCAAATACCCGCGCGCGTAACAACGAAATTCAGAATATTTCAGAATATTTTGAAATATTTTTATATTTGAAATACCCGCGCGCGTAACACTGACCAGGCTAAATACATGGCGACACCATTATAACAAGGATTTTATAAGCCCCTGAAATACCATTGAAAATCCAAAAAATACCCCCAGATTCCTTTTCTTTTCTTTCCAAAAAGATTTTCAATGTTTCCAAATGTCTTGATGTACCCACACCTTTTCAGCAGAACACAATGTGAAAAATTATTTGGCATTTACTTGTTGAACCATTTTTGGTCACCTTGATTCGCGAGACACACCTTTTAGAGCACAACCAAGAACACCACTAGGTACAGATCCATTGTTCTTCGGGTGGCTCCATTACACAATAGAATTTTTTGGGCAGTTCAGACACCAAAATTTTTTTGCTCAATAAATTTTCGGTCCATTTTTCTGTTTTTGTCTGTTTCCTCCTTGCGTTCTGTTTTAGTTTGAGTCAGACAGTTTATTAGAGCACGGTGGGTCCGTGCGATGAATAGAAATGCGATAACCCAGGTGCAGAAAATCTTTTTGATTAAAGTTACATTAGAGATTTGAACGTGGGAGTGGTTTTTTTTTTTTTTTTTGGTTTATTTTCTTCGTTTTTTTTTTTTTTACCTCTTTCTTTCTCCTTTTCTTTCTCCTTTTCTTTCTCCTTTTCTTTCTCCTTTTCTTTCTCCTTGGATTTGGCATTGTGCGTAGTACTTTCCTTGGTGTCGTTGGTGTCCTTTTGTTTTATTCTTTTTTTTGTTTTGTTTTGTTTTTTTTTTTCTTTCTGTGAGCAAATTGTTCAAGTGAATTGGTCTTCCCGTACGCTTCTTGGCAAATACCAAATTCAAATGCCAAGTCACATTAGTGATACTTTTCCAAGAAGACATATCCTTTGAGTATTATAAAAACACATTTGGCTCTATGTTTTGTGTTTTCTGTTTTATTTTTCCATGGCTTCTGCTGTGGTAAAACCTCCCCGGAAACCTTGAAATATATAATACTCTAAAATGAAGGTCTTATCTACACCCGTGGTCTTCTCACTTGCAGCCGCAGCCATTATAGAACCCCAAAACGACCCTTTTGTGCCACTCCAATTTCCCGCATTGCCAAAAAAGGTTCCAATTGGCAATTTAATTCCATTCTCTCAATTTCAATATCATGTCTTGTTCCCTAAGGTTGTCACCGGCGCCTTTTTGAATGAAATAAGCAGTTTTGACCAACCGGGCACCTCCGAGTTTCACCGTGAATTCAAACGGGAACTTCCAGATGCAGAAGAAGATGATGGAGGTAAAGGAGGTGAAAACTCTTCAGAACTCCAAGTTTTAGAGAAAAACGTGGCGGGGCTTTTTGAAAAAATGGAGCGTTTTAAAATTGACGTCGCAAAGGACCCCGGTCTATTACACACGCAGTACCCTGAATTAAGTGAATGCTTCTACAAGTTAGACTCTGAAATTAGACTTCTTGAAGATTTGGGGTATACCCCCTCAGAGGAATTCTCGCAAAAGGTCGACAACTTGGGGTCTCTATTCGAAATGATGGAGATAAATATCGAAATGAGACTGCACGGATGTGAACACCAGCTTAGCTTGGTGTTTGGAGAAGGGCTTCGTCAGACACGCTTGGTGCATGCGATGAAAAAGTTCGACGATTTCGTCGAGTTCAAGTCAAAATGCTACGGAGATCGTTGGCGTCCAAGAACGAACGAGGGTATTTTCAGGTTCATGGTCGATTCTGTGGTGGCACTATTTGAAATATTGAAAGCAGATTTAAGTGGCTTCATGTCTCAGGATACTCCTTTGTCAAGGCTATTTGCTGAGAATATCGGCGAAGTGGAGGAAGAAATTGCACTTTTGGTATGTTATAAAGAAGGACATTCTAATTGCGATCCTTTAAATGACAAGATTCAAGCTTCTGGGGGTAACAAGATCGAGAAAACACACGATCGTATCTTGGGACAGATGGAAAGTAGGCTTACCGCTGCACTTCTTATTAACTACCCTCAAGAATTCCTTGGAGACTTCAAAAGCCTCAAATCCTGGAGAGATCGACTTAGTTCAGTCTCCGCTGAAGTTTATTTGCAGCTCTTGATGCTGGATTATCCCAAAATCCCTTCTAGGGAAAGGGTTGAGAGGCTCTTGGAAAAATGCAGAGATAAATTGAGCAGCAACATCAACTCGGTACTTCTTTTGGCCACTTCTATGGCCAGTGATGGAGAAAAGCCTGATTTCGAATCACTACAATTGTTTGGAGATCTCAAAAGAGTGTTACACCATGATTACGAGAATGTGGAAGCGAAGCTCGAACAGATTCTGCGGCAAATAGAGAACATCAGAGAAAACTTCGAGAGAATGACCCACGATGAACGCCAAAAGTTCAGAAAAAGTATATCCATCCACAAAGCCCTTTTGTATTGGACTTCTAAATATTTGGAGGCGGTGGAGTGGGCCAACATGTTTCATGCCGAAGACCTCAAGATCTTAGAAAGGGAAGCCAAAAAAACCCTTAGGGGGTTGGAAAGTCATTTAGAAGTCTGGATCTAGCTCTTAAGGTTTTTTTGTGGCTCTCTTCATCTGTTATTGAATCAAATTACTAAAGCAATTAGACACACCAAAGCAATACGGGAGAAAATTCTTCATACTGATGATTGGACTTTGGTTAGGTAACTAAGTGTCTCACCAAATGACCATCAAACCCGCCAGAATATTCTATCTTGAAGAAAAATAAGCCGGCTTCATTTGGTTTATTTTATCGACGTTGAGTCTGACAAGAAATGTACCTTCGCGTATGAATTCGCAATTATGCCTTGTTTTAGGAAGGATCTCGATCCCTGAGTTTGTGAGAAACTGTTAACGTTGATAGGGTCATTCGTAAGCTTTGTATGAATCTTTTTGCACCACAATCATAATCTATATTATTGATACATGGAGAGAAGAAACATTTAGACCAGAATGATGCTGTCAGACCACCACAGCATAAACTTTCATTTATTAATCATTAATCAATAAAAAGCCCTAACTCAAACCTCCACACTTGTATCGATTGAATGACGGTCTCGTCAGCGCCCTTCCTACGGCGCTTTGGCGCTAGTGCTTCTGTATTGGTCAAAGCCACATATCAATTAAACAATTTTATTGTTGTAATTCATATTGCTCACTTACAATGACC
Source organism: Metschnikowia vanudenii (assembly GCA_030583145.1). NCBI lineage: Eukaryota > Fungi > Ascomycota > Pichiomycetes > Serinales > Metschnikowiaceae > Metschnikowia > Metschnikowia vanudenii. The sequence continues at coordinate 4,253 of JAJMHT010000215.1, forward strand.
ACCACTTTCCTATTCAGTCAATTTAGTCATGCGGGTAACCTTTTATGTTATGGTGCTTGTAATTTGACCCTGCGGGAATGTCCACCCTTGTTAATATTAAGACATACTAGCAGCGGAACCCTCTTCTTGTAAACTGATTTTTAACTAATTCCAACTAGATTTTAACTGAATCAAACCATCCACTCAAAAATCATTCTTGTGATTATTTCATTCTTACAATCCTTTTTCTGGACATGTAATCCATCTCTGGATTAAAGTTTTCACCTAGCCTGACTCCTCTTGACGCTATGACTATGAGATTCGGATACTAATGACTTCCCTTCCCTATCCCCAGGTGATATCCCTTCAGGATACTCCCAGAGTGTGTTACGGTCCCACCAGATTGCTAAGCTCCCTACGGACGGATGGGGCTGGTCAACTAATGGCTATAGTTCTCCCGACCTGTGACAACTAGTCAAAAGGGACCTACACAACATTAAAATACCTCACATTCATCCTGGCCTGAATGGCTATTCAATGATTGCCATTTTGCAGAGCACCTCTTCACACTATCACTTGGTTTTTGGTAAGGTTTGGTACAGAGGGATCTATACCCATTCGTTCTAAAAGGGGCTCAGGACTTTGTTTCAAAGATGCCCGAATTAGCCTCGTTATGATACTGTTCGGAGGTAATACCTGGCTTGATTGTATTGCTGTCTCAATAAAGGGAGTAAGAAAGATCCCCTAATCCAAATCTCTCGGATGGTATATTTCCAATTGTTCACATCAATGTGACGGAAATTCCAGCACAACAAACCACACATGAAGAGCACAATATCATTAGACTCTAGATTTTTTGCCGTTTTCAATTACGGTGCCAAAGAACATTGTGAATAGTAAATCGTAAATGGGCACCGTTATTAATTAAAAGAACTTGCGACAACGCGCAACAGTGTGTGCAACCAATAATTGACTGGACTTCAGGAATCAACCAAACAGCGAGAAAACTAAAGACAATAAAATTCTTTTGGATAACTAGCTCAATGCATCTTAGGTATTTCAGCTCAAATATCCTTTTTCCTTCTTTTCAATTCCCCCTACGAGTATTGCTTCTACCTACCAGATTTTCCGTGAGAGCCACTAAAGAAGCAAAATTTAATAACATAAAACACCCACTTAAAAATACAAAGGCTTTTAAAAGTTCTTTCCACACCAGTTTAAACAAGAAAGAAATCTGAAGTAATCAGCTGATCAGCTTTTAACAGAAAAAAAATAGGCCTCACATGTTTTCTATGGCATATTCATCTTGGAGTTATCCTGGCTGAGTCGGACTTTCCACGCGCGGATCGCGACTCATGCTCCATGGACAGTGAGTGTTTTTCGATTGATAATTCCACGGCCCATTGTGTTATTATACTTGCATTGAAATATTATCATTTTCTTTTCTGAAAATAAACTTTTATTATAGCAAAAAGTACTGATGCATAGCTTAATAATATTGTGGGCGGTTTGACATGGCTAAATTACTGAGGTGTCTATTTTTTGAGGCCCGGCCAATACAACTTTTGCGGGACATTCTCAGCGGCGGCAGCGCAAACAATCTTTGCGTAGGGGTTCATTGTTCTTCAGTTCAGGAATGAAACATCACCATGATTTTTTTCTTTTTCTTTTTCTTTTGTCTTTAAATGGGGGATTATTTATTTTTATAACTTTTAAGTATATTCCCTTATTTCCTTTTTCTTTTTTGGGTCAACCAAAGACATCAATGGAGAGTCGCGGATCTGAGATTTGAGAAGAAGTTCGAGATTTTAGGAGACACAATATTTTGAATATGAAAAAAAAAAAGAAAAAAAAAAACAAACAAGTTTTTATTATGACTTCCTAATATGCCTATGAGCAAATTAAAAATTGTTAGGATTACTGTATCCCTTGTGGGGCATAGTCCACTGTCGTGTCCCGGGGTAAAGTTTCCACATGAACAGTGACATTGTAAGTACAAGTGCAAGAGCAAGTTCAAGTGTAGGTGGCAGGGTGGGTGGCAGCATTATCACGCCTCTTTATATATATATATTTCTTGATGAGCTTCTTATCTTCCATCAACAATTATCAAACGAACCAAAATAGCCACAGTTTTCTTCCAAAAATGAAACCACGGTTTTTTATTGCCTTATCAGTTGCAGCCACAGCAGCCATCCTGGACCTCTGCACAGAAAATCTTGGGCCATTACCTAAAGGAAAATATTGTGAAAGCTTCTTACCCACTGTTGGAAGTTCCAAAACTACTGACTATGCACCTCGGGCTCTTCCCAAACGTGCTCTTGGTGACGAAGTTACGCAACAAAGTACCGGAAAAACTCCGGCAATACAGGCATTCGAAGACCTGGTAGATCAGCTCTTCCACACAATGAAACGCTTCAAAATGGAGGTGGCCGAGAACCCAAGTAAGCTAGCCATCGAGTACCCCCAATTAAACGAGAGATTTTACGGGTTGTTTTCTGAATTTGGTAAGCTTAAAACAACCTCATATACTCCTTCGCAACACATGTGCCAGAAGTTCGAAGACCTCGGGTCTCTTTTTGAAATGATGGAGCTCAACAGTGAAATGAGACAGCAAGGATGCCAAACACAGCTTATGTTGAAAGAAGGTTCCCCTCCTCGCCAGACATGGTTGTTACAAGCCATGGAGAAGTTCGATACTTTTGTGGAGTACAAGGAAAGATTCTACCACAAAAACTTGAGCCCACAAAACAATAAAGAAGCGTTTGAAAGAGCCGTCGAATCTTTATCCTTTAGGTTTGGTGCATTGAACGAGGATTTAAAACCCTTCATGGCTCACAGTTCTCCATTATCAAGATTATTTGAAGAAAGCATGAAGGAAGCACGTGATGAAGTATCCTTATTATTAGGCTTAAAAGAGGGCCAGTCTGGGATTGGGACCCCAAGAACATTCTTTTCCTTTTGGAATAAAAGTCCTGACCTTTTTTTGCAACAGATGGATGATAAGCTTACTGCAGCACTAGGTACTAATTACCAGAAACACTTTCCAGGAGATACCCAGAAGTTCGAAAGGTGGAGAGATGCACTTAGTGCAACCTCCAAGGAAGTGTTTTTGCAGCTTTTAATGCTGGAATATCCACAAAGTATTTCTAAGAAAAAAGTCGAAGGAAAATTGTCACTTTGCAGAGAAAAATTGACGAGTAATATCAATTCGGTGCTTCTTTTGGCCATAGCAATGTCCACTGATAGTGGTGAGCCTAGCCAGAGGTCATTGTCCTTATTTAAAAATCTTACAAATGTTTTGCACCACGATTATGAGAAAGTTGAGTTCCGGTTATTCCAGTCGGTGAAGGAATTAGCGAAAATCACTGAAAACCTCCACCCCAATTCTCAACTTGATCGCAAAAAGTTCCAATCGCCCATTCGCATCCAAAAAGCCCTTTTGGAACAGACCTCCCAGTACATGGAGGGCGTAGAATGGGCAAACTTAGCCCGTGCAAAACAACTCAAGATCATCGAAAGGCAAGCATATCAGATTCTTGAAGGTTTAGAAAGCAAACTGAAGGGGTGGGTTAACTCCTCTTCGCTCGACGGCTTGGACAGCACCTTCGACAGTATATTTTAGGTCTGAATGTTTTTAAAGTGATATTGTACGTCCTTAATCCACTACAGAGTATTTTTTAAAAGCTTTATTATATTTTTTTCTGTTTTTGGTGGTCTTTCTTGTTCGTTCCACACAATAATTTTTACACCCAAAAACAAAAAGGTACCAAAAAGTCTATTTCTGGGGTCTAGACCTAGCTCTAACAGCTATATAACGTAAAACAATAAATTTTAATTGTATTTGAGTGAGAAAAAATTGAAAATTACAAGTGGTAGCGCTTAAAGAAGAGGTTGAAATTTGGAATTTAAATATGCTTTGAATATTCTCTTCAAAAAGTGAATATTTCGGTTACGGCCACACCACGAAGAAAGCACTGTTTCCCGTCCGATCAACGTTAGTTAACCTTCGTAGGGCCGCACTGAGTAGTGTAGTGGGAGACCATATGCGAAATTGCGGTGCTGTAATCTCTTTTTTTCGTGCTTAGAATACAGGGAATGCAATCTGATATTCAAGTCGTTGATTGAACCTCTTTTAACCTCTCCTTTCCGGGAAAACAAGTATAGACTCATTCAGACAATTATTCTTGGGGCTGGATAATTGTCATATTCGCGGCCAGTTGAACACTTTTTTTGAGTGTGCAACATTTGCATCGCATTCGAGTGATATTGAATATTAAAAAAAGTACATTTTTGGAAGAAGCTCCACAAGTTTGAGTGGCACAAACACAAAGACTTGAGGGCGCTACATTTGTTCAATTTTGGCTCATATGTGGCAATGCATGACACCAAAAGGTCCATACCAGGATTTCAATGTCATCTTTGTTTACAATCGGTAAACCTGAAGCAAATGCAAAGTCACATTTACAATGATTGTGCTTGCACCAGATATTTGTGGGATTCTCTACAAATGACATCTCTGATGAACTTGAATGTAATATTGGCGCCATTACAAAATAGCTATGAAAATTTGCGCAAACTCAATTGGTTTGTCGAAACTGTCCGCCATGTCTATTCTTCCAGACGCCGAGAGAAAATTGGAGGCATTTTTCTCCAACCTCTCGTGAATCGTGAATTGAAACGAGCGTTGGAAAGTAGCAAGGCAGGGACAGGTTGACACAATCAATGCAGCGGCTAAGGTAAGGAGGAGAGGTTCAGGCTTGGGAAAGCCTGGGTCTTTCGTGTCTCAGTACCTTAGCCAGACGTATTGTAGGTCTTTTTCTATATTTATATAGTTTTTTCTATAATACGATTTGTTTCTTTAAAAAAAAAAAAAATACATTTTGTGAGGAGAACGTATTCGGTACCAACCTCTATACTCAGGAAGTCATCAATATTGGCCAACTTCATGGTAAATGTGAGTACTCTAAAAAAAGGCTAGAGTTTTATGTTCAAGCCGTCTGTGTTAGGTTTCGAGGAGAACCCCTCTTTAATTTGATGATAATAAACATATTATACAAGTGCTAAACTAAAACATGACTGGAAAATAAAAGTGTACGCAATAAAGTGGGTATCGGACCCCACTTTATAGTACAGTCGCACACAAGTGAAACTCTGAGCGGAATTGTAGATTTGGAATTCCACGCACGGAACTCGGAGATGTCCTAAGCGTAACGCCGTGCGAAGTGTCCTAACGCTGGTTCTTACTAACCTGTCTGGCTGGCTAAAAGGTATTGTGTCTTTCAGTGATCTAGTCAAGGTTGGCGATTCAACCAAAGTGAGAATCGCCTCTACGAGTGTGTATAAGAGACGAAATTACTAAAACGCTATGTGGCAGAGCATCAAGTAACGACTATTGGAAGTGTGGTCGGAGTGAATGGTATGAGGTACCTAACACAGAGACTGTAAGTCCAAGCTTGAGACCAGCATAGCTTGAGAATTGTGACAGCCAAAAAGTAAACCTTTTCGAGCTGTCCCATCAGAATTTTCAAGCTACAAGCACATTTGTCCTCTCCCTACCAAATTTGTTTGAGATTTTGTTGAAACTCCAGTTTTTCTGCTACTTAAACATAAAGGGATACAAAGGGGATCCAATGAGGGCGACCTTTGCTTGTAGTAATAGGATTCAGGCAATGTAAGAATTGAAAGATTTTGTTACCCTCAGAGTGAAAAGAGTTACCCAATTTAAAATTATTGAAAAATCTTAAGTTGTAGCAAATAGCTCCGTTTTTATGGCCAGAGGGTGAACAAAGAACACTCATGCGTGAAGGAAAACACCAAATTTCAAGACAATCTCACTCGAAATATTTCCCTCGGTGTTATTAAACTGAAACAGCACTTCCGGATTATATATTTATGACATGTATAAGAATTCAACTCGGTTTGCTCTAAATCTTTGATGATGGTTGCAATTGATGAGATACATCCTGGTCTAGTCAGCATAACATGCCTCTCCAGTGCGTTCAGAGCGAAATGAGATTGATTTTTGGTTTCTTGTTGAAAAAACTACCACATCAAAGAACAAAACAATCTTAAAAAAATTAATTAACAAAATACATTAGAATCATGGACATGACTACGTTTTTGGTGAAGCTGCAATCCCACTTGGTGCGACTGAATATGCTCACATTGTTCGGAACCAGCATGTCGCAGGGCACCCATGTTTTAACGTTTACACCAGGAATTTGCCACTTTAATTCTTCATAGCACTAAAAATATTGGATGACGTTTCAAAATTTCAAGATCACTTTGTTAATATGTTGTTATGGGCATATCAATGTGGCAGGGGCATCACTTATGGCCCTGTTAAAGTCTTGCGGGTCCATTTAAACGATGGAAAACAGTCACAGATATAACGTGGCTGGAGTGATACTCAAAAGCTTAAGAAACCCCGGAAAGCTCGCGACAATTTTTCATATATATATATATTTTTTTTTCATATTTTTTTTCTTTTTTTTCATATATTTTTTTCATATATTTTTTTCATATATTTTTTGCTTCACTTTTTACCTCTACTTCTTTTCTTTACTTTATCCTCCTGTCTTCGGAAATACACCAATTACACTTTCAGAAGCATCATCGTTGTATCCAGTCTTGGCTGCGAACCACTACCCCCATGCCTATCTCCAGATGAAGCCTTAAGATCAGACAAACACACGTGCTCCGCATCATTTCCGACATTAGTTACATCTTTGTGAAGCCAGTAGCTCATTTTATGGCGTTGAAATCCCCAAAAGTTGGAAAATCCTACCCGTTCAGAAATGTCCATGTTGAACATGTGCACCACCCACGCAACGTTACGAACCAACCCAATCAAATATCCTTATAGAGAGGGGATTCGCGAATGAGACGAGCTTTTCAACAACATCACCGTTTCACCACTCTACATAAACATTACTTCATACCCCAGCTAAAAACTACCACCAACCCCCTGTACTTTGTATCTTTATCGACTTGTACATTTCCTCTAGACTCTCTCAAAAAAACAGCATTGCATCCCCCCAAAATGAGAGCTTTTCAAACGGGTCACGAGGAGTTGATCCATGATATCAAATACGACTTCTATGGGCGCCATGTGGCCACAGCGTCGTCGGACCAGCACATCAAAGTATTTGATTTGGATGCCTCGACACAAACGTGGGTACTCAATGATTCCTGGAAGGCCCACGACTCGCTGGTGGTGCAGCTTTCTTGGGCACACCCGGAGTTTTCCAGCTTCAAGATGCTCGCGTCGTGTTCCTACGATAGAACAGTCAAAATCTGGCAAGAGATGCCCGACGAGCTCCAGGGCTCGGGCCGTAGATGGGCCAAGCTTGCCACTTTGGCCGTAGAGTCCTTTGGTCCCATCTACGACGTGAAGTTTGCTCCTGCGCACCTTGGGTTAAAGCTTGCATGCGTGGGGTCGGACGGAATCGTCCGCGTGTACGAGTCGATCGAACCTTCCGACCTCTCAGTGTGGGCATTAGCCGCCGAGATCCCCATTCTATCGCTGCAACTTCCTGCGAAAAGTCTCCAGAGCAGTTTTTGTATTGAGTGGTGCCCTCTGAAATTTGCCAAGACAGAGAAGTTTGCGGTGATTGCGTTGGACCAGGGCTTTATCTTCAGTACGATTCTGGCGGCAGCGGACCTGGCCGACCCTTCGTCGTATACGCTGCTGCTGTTTAGTGTCAAGCAGCCGGACCCGGGTATGTGCGCGGACCGACTTGATGATCCGAGCTCGGGTCCGGAAAACAAGGCCAAGTTCGCCAAGGTATGTAGTTTACCCGAGCACAACGGGCTAATCCGTTCCATCAGTTGGGCCCCGTCTATGGGGCGGAGCTACCACCTACTAGCCACCGGATGTAAGGATGGTTTCATCCGCATCTTTAAGGCCCACGAGTCCAGTATGGGGGAGCTCAAGATCGATACTGTGGCCAAGCTAAATGACCACCGCCAGGAGGTATGGCGCGTGGAGTGGAACTCTACAGGAACCATTTTGAGTTCTGCGGGTGATGACGGCAAGGTTCGTTTGTGGAAGTGCAACTATATGAACGAATGGCAGTGTATGAGCGAAATCAACACCAGTAATCGTCAGGACCACCGAGTGGCTACCAGTGTGGACAATCCCGTGTACCAACTGCGCGGTGTTGGAAGCTAGGTGGAGCAACTGAGTATCATAAGAGAATGCAGGGAATACTTGTGTTATGAACAAGGGAGGATCTGAAAGATGATCTTACCAGTTTTAATTTGGTTGCATCAATTCGATGTTGAAGAAAACATTGCCTGATTCTCATTACCCCCTAGGCTACCCCAAATACTGCTGATTTAATCCCTCTCAGAATTGGCGAAGCAAGCAATCATAGGGGCGCCACCTTAATCGTCTGCTACCCAAAGGATGACATTGATCTCACCCTCTCATATGAAATCCGCATGGCCAAGGGTATCAAAAATGATGACGCCCCAACTTGGAACCGTCACCAGGCACTACCGCCAGCACCAACAAGGCAAAGAGACTGCAAATAACTCAATTACATCAATCTATGCTTGCACAAGAGCTTTGATACTGCTGCGCCCTCCTTACACCGTAGCAGATTAAGTGGTCAAGGCTGGCGACTCCCCGTTCTCTTTGGGAAAGTTAAGTGTCTGCGGCTTATTCTCTGCTTTTGCGATAGTTGTGGAGGATATCCGGGGAAGAATCAAATGGTCGAGGGCTCGATAATGAGCTTATGTCAAACTCGTATGCATGGGTATTGTGTATTTATCATCTATCCAGGTCGAATCCAAAAGCGTCCATTTAAGTTTCCCTTGGGGAATATGAAATTCACCATCTGACCATTTCCTGGTGAAAGAATAACTTAAGAATTCACGGAAAAGGTATATTGACACTCCTTTGATTGTTTTTTTGGATATTACCTAATCCGTGCTTACACCGAAAACCGTCAGAACTCCCATTAATGGAAATAGCCTAAACTGAGCTTGCTTGCTTTTCTTTTCTTTCAAACATATAACTATTGTACGGGGTAAAGCCACCATTTATTCGTTTTGATGTTCATATGTGATGTATCCCAAAACATCAAATGAAGATAATATATTCCCCACGTGCCAATCACTTGGTAAATGATCATCTCACTGACACGGCATGGTTAGCTGGTTTCTCATGGTGATCCCTCATTTCAATGGCCTGCTCCTTTAGGAAAATGTGTGCCGTGGCGTATTATGGAATCACAGCCACCAGCAGTCTGGATAAATCTGACCAATTGTGGTATGTCTTTCTTCCACAGAAAATTTGCCATTGGAATCTGAAACAGGGTGAAGAGATTTGAAAGAATGTTCTGTATTTCAGCTTTGAAATGAGAACAGACCACGTTCTGTCAGGTTTAAGTTGGATATTTGAATATTATGCTACTAATGCCTTTTCTGTACCAGTCCTTAAATTTGCACATCATTTGAAAAAAAAAAATGCATATTCATGCTTGTTTATGCTTGTTTATGCTTGTTTATGCTTGTTTATGCTTGTTCATGTCTCAGTAAGATTCAGGCTGAACTATAGTCGTATGATGATAAAATCTGTGTTTGTTTAAACGCCACCAGATTGAATATTTCTCCTCTTTCATTCTTGCTTAGTCCCTAGATGTTTCTCTTTCTTTTCTTGAGAGCTGGCCCAGCATTGGCTGGCTCAGCCCCATCCGCAAGGTTGTTCCAGAAGTCGTCATCCTCTTCGGCCTCCTTCTTTTCAGACCCCTCCTTCTCGTCGTCAGTATGATCCAACAACTTTATCGTGCTGATTTGGGTCCCCAAGTACACCTTCAGCACAAGCTTCCTGGAGGAGATTTCAAAAACACGCAAGTACCTGTCAAGACCTCCAAAAGCAACTAGGTCTGCGGCAAAGGACGTGTCAACGCCATAAATGGCACCGGTGTTGCCACCCTCGGAATACTTGCCGACAAGTTTGAGACTGGGCTTGTAGAAGGTGCCCGCGGAAGCAGATACAATACGGTGGGCCTTTTTGTGAATCTCAGTCAAGGAGAATTTCGCGACAAACGTATGAGTATCGGAGATGATGATCTCGTCCTGGGCCTCAGAGGCAAACACGAGCGAAACAATGGCATTGTCGCAGACTTTGTACGATTCCGTGGGCTCGTCGTCCTCGGCAGTGTTATACTTGCGAATATGGCCATACTTTGTTGCAGTGACGAGGTTAAATTTCGTCTTGGCGACGGATTTGGCAAACAAAATATTGGTGATCCAGATGGGCACTTCCAAGCCCAAATGGTCGGGCTCGACGTTTGTGGCCTGGAAAAGAATGTGGTGGGTAAACAGACTTGGTGACACGAAATCCTTTTCAGAAAACTTTCTGTTGTGTTTGAAAAGCTTCACCACTTGAAGATCGTTGTCCTTACCGCCGTATGCGAAAACTCCTGGCACGTAAGGGTTGGCCACGAACGCACTGACGGAAGACGGTTTGTCTTGCTGACGGGGAGGAAGACCTAGCTTCAAAGGCTCGACATCGAATTTGCCGCCGTTCAAGTAAATAGCAAACAATTTGGCAGACTCAAACGCCACCATGATAAAGCCTTGGTCCTCGAGAAGAACCAAAGAAACGGGTTTATCTGTATCCCCGACATCGAGTTTATACGTATGCAAAAGAGGGTAGTTTTCCTGAGGGTTCTCGGAACTGCCAAAGAAGTCGTATACAGAAACATGACCACCAAGCCTGGAAGCCACGAGCCATTTCTCCTGGAAGATCTTTAAATCCACAATACGAGTTTTCACCGTGGTGAGCTCGTGTTTTTGAAGAATGTTCTGCACCAACTCCGGTTGCTGGCCACCTTTTATGGACGTGTCTGTACCACGAGAGCACACCACCTCTTTAATATTTCCGCTTTCGTCGCTAGACGCAAAGAACCTCATATTGTGTGTATGATGCGTCTTTTTTTTTATGTGTATTTGGCCGTTTGCGTGTGAATGGGCTTTTTATTAGAGCTTTGTCAATGCTACTATGATTTTGGAATTGTCTTGGTTGATTGAGAAGTGCGATTTTCGAGATGACCTCGATGCACGAGATGAGCCTGAGGATGCGCGAGATTGCACCGAAAAAAAACATGATAGGGTGAAAAACATTGATGAATAAAAAATATTGGAGTAACAAAAGTAAAAAGCGTATAAAGCGCATATAGAATATGAAGAGTATGAAGAGTATAATCAGTATAAACAGTATAAACAGTATAAACAGTATAAACAGTATAAACAGTATAAACAGTATATATATGGTGTTGAGTAAAGGCATTGTAAAAATCAAATTCAAGTAAAAGTATAAACTGTTGGACAGTTTGTGGTCAGAAACACCAATAAATAGTCTCTTTTCCTTCTTAAGCCAGTGCACTGGGAATTTAATGGGCCGTGTCTTTTCACTTACTCGTCCTCCTCCTTACACCAAACTTGCTGAATATCGAATGCTCTTCAAAAACCGAAAATGACAAACACCTAGGTCACAGAAAAAGCCTCAAAGGAAGTTGAGTCTTGGGACTCACCGACGATATTTATGGCTCAACCTATGGGCTGATTTGGCATTTTTGTCAAAGAAATTCGAATCAACTAGACTTTTCTAAAGTGTCTTCCCAAAGAACCCCAAATTTCTCAAAAAAAGAAAGTCACCTTTGTAAGGCGGATTTATTTGTTGATGATAGGAAATTGTTCATTTAAGTGTGAAGTAGCTTATAGGTGGCACAAAATAACGATTCAACAGAAGGCTTTTGGAATTAAAGTCAACTCCAAATCATCTTCGTTGTGCTCTTCCACCTCCTCAGGACACGGAAAATCGTACTCTCCCAATACCTCTTCAATACCGACCAGGGTTATTCTTTTGAAGAATAATAGTAATGAGATTCTAAAGGCTTGGAACAGAATTCTTGAAGCAAAAGACACTGCTTGTACAAAAGTTCCAAACATATCCTCTTCTCATTGTATTCCAACCTGTTAGTAGATATTGTACATCTAAAGTATAAAGATTGCGCAAGACTACAAGTTATTAATTGGCATCTCTTGCAGTTTTTTAGTAGATGGCAGCAAATTCCCTTCCAATACTGGATTTCATCCCCATATGGCACTCGGCTCTACTTATTTAGAGAAATCATATTTTTGATTGTCTATACGATGTAGATAGGTATGTTTTTAGTTATTGTAGTATGAAGTGCATGTTTAAGAACAAAATTAATCTCACTCAATGCTGCCATCAGTTGGTCTTTGCACTTTTGGGGTCACCGCATGCCAGTACAGTTCAGATTTGGATTTAAGTTTCTCAAGCGTTCCAAAATCTCCAAATTCCCAGCCTCTCAATAATTTGTCAAATTATATCCAGTGGACTAGGCTCGAAGAAGGGAGAGCTGAACCACTGTTGCCAATTTGCTATTCGTATAAGCCTGTGCGTACGTAAAAGCGCATCTAACAGGTTGTCATAAAATCCAACAGATTAAAAGTCAGTTCCAGGACTGTACAATACTCGTTTTATTGTGATTGTTATCCCTTGTCCCTCTAGTACCAATTATCCAATTTTTGTTGCCATGCTTAGTGTATTGTTAGCGGCCGTAAATGGTCTGCGACATTCGATAGGATTGCTAAGTAGAGTGGGATCACATACCACGTTAATTTTGCTCCGGAATGATGCATTAGTACGTGTGCTGCATCGTACACTAAAATTTGTTTTGTTGGTCCCTCTACGTTTGGAGATTTAACATGCATTATGTTGGATCTTCGGTCGTATCAACGAACTTATCTTAATGTTCTCAATAACACCTACATGGTCTCAGATCTACCCTGTATTACAACCATGGGGCATTGAGTTTACAATGCCTTAGCCTGGTAGAACATACTTCAAGTAACAAAATTACCCAAGAATTCTTGATTTGGGGTATTAAATTGCTTTAGAGTATAGCAAACACAGCATGCTCAGAATGCACAATGTATGTTGATATTTTCTTATGTGATGGGGGAAATAATCTAGCTCCGATAGAAACACCGAATGATACCGGAGCTTTCCAGTACTTTCATCTTTTTTCCTTGGTTCTGTTTTTTTTTTCCTCAAATTATTCAGCTTTCTTGCGTTTTTGGTGGAAATGTCATTGAGAGAATCTGCTCGAAGTTCAATATGTAGGTAGTCACCCCGGTACTAAAACCAAGCTTTTGCCTTTATCTTTTTGTTTTTGAAGAACTATTTATCGAAAAAGCCACTGAAATAAAATCCCTTTTTCTGGAAAGACACATTTATGTTTTTTGATACTTCAAATCAATAAAAAAAGTTAATTCGTAAAGCCGGACCGTTCGTTATTTCACTAATCCAAATGGTGCGGGAAAGGTATCCAGAGGATGCGAAAAATGGCTGCGAAATACCCAAAAAAAAAAAAAAAAAAAAAAAAAAAAAAAAAAAAAAAAAAAAAAAAAAAAAAAAAAAAATTCCGCTTTTTCCTAGATGAATACCTTTACGGGTAATCTTGAAATACGAAGTATCCCTTACTCTTTTGAAATCAATACATGCCAATAAAAAAGAAGCCGGGGGGGCACGTAGTCGAAGAACGGGTCTCTTTCCGAAACACCATCATTATCTGGTTTTACTCTGTTGTTGTTCGAACCCCTCCCCCAGAATTAATTCCAGGGGGCTTCAATTCCGGAAATCTTGCAGGCCAAAGCTCCAACAAATTATTTGGAATAAAGCGATACTATAACCCCAAATCACTTCAATCGCGGTATTTTTAGAGAGTAGCGGTAGGGAAATTTTTATTTCTCACTATATTCGAGAGCCGAATATGTATCAAATACAACATCAAAATAAGAGAATTCAAACACCTTTCAAAAACATTGACCCAGTCTAAGAAACACCAAAACCCATGGTCGACTTCCACAAGGCATCCCCAGAGGCTATTTGTGGCCATCCAAATTTATGAAATTAGATATCCTGCTCAAGGCGGATCCGGATAATGACGTGGCTATAGACCCACTCAAACAGGTAAAATACTGAAACCCTGAAAGCTCAAAGCCAAGAAATATGAGTCAGTTCATCTTGGTGCTTATCACCACCAAGACTTCTCAATCAAATACGACACCCTCGCCCAAGGAAGCCTCTCGGCGACGGATCTTGGCATCAAGTCCCGTCTGTAGTGGAAGAATAGCCTCCTTATAATAATAGCCTAAGTTATCCTCGGCTCGTCCTGCCATTAAAAACACCGACTGAAGGCTTCGTGCAATGGGCAGCACCGTCTTTAGCATTTCCGCTGGTGACTTGAGCCGCTCATAATAACTCACTAGGGCTCGGTACGCCTGCTTCACAGCAAGGTGGTCGTGCCCCACGCAAATGTACCCCGGGACGTAGATCTGGCGTATTAAACACACGAGCTCGTCCTCTTGAGAGATGGCGTATATATAGTCGTGGACGAGATTCACAAGCACAATCAAGCGGTCGGAAAACTCGGTGAGCTCGGACACCCGGGCCAACGAAGTGATCTTTTCGTGTGCGGCCCGCCGAAACCGCTTGGTTTCTCCAAGCAAGTACTGGTGGCACTTAAACATCTTGTCGAACGTCACTCGTGCTTTGAAGCAGCTTTCTGACTCAATGAGCTCCAGGCATCTTTTGGGAAGCGCACTAAAGTCATGGTACGCCTCACCAAGCATTCGGTTGAGGTCGCCGTATGCTTCGACCATTTTGGGTACCTCGCCCAGGTACCGAACCAAGTCTGCCTGAAGGTTCAGGTAGAAAACCGAACATTTTTTCATCAACACGAGAATCCGAGACATGATCTGTACCACGGCATCGCGACACTCTTTATTGGAGATACTGCCCAATTGGGTTTTTTTTTCGCCTGGTTTCAACGTAAAGGGAAACCTAGTAATGACAAGCGCCAACTGCATTTTCAAATCAGACAAGTCTGCCGCAAGTTCCAGCACTTGGCTTTCTACGTTGTGCGTTTCATAAACGGTGACTTTTTTCTGGAACGCCAACTCGCCCGAATGGTCAAGGTGGATTATACTGCGTGCAGTCATGTTGTCTATTAAATGGG
The DNA here is from genome assembly GCA_030583145.1 of Metschnikowia vanudenii. Taxonomy (NCBI): domain Eukaryota; kingdom Fungi; phylum Ascomycota; class Pichiomycetes; order Serinales; family Metschnikowiaceae; genus Metschnikowia; species Metschnikowia vanudenii. The sequence continues at coordinate 19,294 of JAJMHT010000215.1, forward strand.
TATATTTTGTGGTTTTTTTGGGGGGGTGTTCCTTTTGCTTTATTTTTACTTTTGTTTTTGTTTTTTTCTTGACGTCACTTTTGTGTTTGTGTTCACTTACTTATGTCCTGGATCTATCTGTAGATGTAGTTGTTTTTCTTTCATTTGGGTGGTCTGTGATGTGGGTGCAAAAAAGATGCATGGATCGCGAATTGCCGCAAAAGCGTAAATGTGAAAGAAAACAAACAGACGTGAAAAATCAGATATCTCAAAAATGAGGGTATTTTTTTTTTCTAAACGAAAGAATCAGCAAGTTTATTTGTGGTAGGATGGTGTTTAAACTTGAAATTGTATGAAGAGAGCTTGACGGAGGTGTTTTAGACGTCAGAAATTGGTGGTGGAAAATTACCGAGTATGCAAAACTCTTGGGTAGGGGTATTGGGAGACTATTTCTTTAGGAAGTCTTTATAGGGACGCCGTTTTTTTCTTATTTTTTCTTATTTTTTCTTCTTATTTTTTCTTATTTTATTTATTTTCTGTGAAAGAAACATCAGGTGCATGTAGACTGTAGTGTGTCTTGTTTTCATGGAAAAAACATGAGAGTGGAGCCAAAACTTTGCATATTAAAGCATGAAAATAGAGAAATTCATTGCAATAAAGAAAGAAATGGCCCTTAAATTTATTATTGAGCAAAATAAATGGCTCAAATACGTTTTTGTCTCCATTTTTTAAGAAGAAATGATTCTATAAAAGTAAATCTTCATAACTTTTACAACTGTTTTAAACAGCACAACAGGGCGTGTGGCGTAGTTGGTAGCGCGTTCCCTTAGCATGGGAAAGGTCTCCGGTTCGACTCCGGACTCGTCCAATATTTTTTGGCAAAACTAAATTAAAGAGAGTTTCCTTTTTTTTTTTTTTTCTTTTGGCTCTGTTTTTCATTCCCAGACCAGAAAAAAGGGCACGAATACTTTAGCATCAGAGAAGTCGAAAATCTTTGCTCGGGATTTCGCGAATTTCAAGAGACTGTGGCCGAGTGTCGACATGTTCGATTTATTACTGTGACTCCGGCCAACCACCCCTCATTAATTGAAGACATTAGCCCGGCCATCCTCAAAAGATATACCATAAGCGGCTATAAAAGAAAAACAAATACCCACAAATAATGAAATTAAAGGTGTAGAAACACATTTTACATTAAAAAAGTCTAACAAAATGGTGCCTTATGTGACTTTTCCTTTGGGTAGCAGCGTGGTGTGGCTCAATAGTGCCCAATATTTCCATCGGCAGCCTCAAGCTAATAACGAACAATACTCTAGCACCAGAAAAAAACGCCATGGATATGGGTAAAGTGCTATACCACACCCCAAAGAAAGGACATAAAGCTGTTTCAATTTCGTCATACTTCTCATACTTCTCATACTTCCTCATATTCTCCAATTTCTCCAATTTCTCCAATTTCTCATATTTCTCATATTTCTCATATTTCCTCTGATTTCATCCCATGGATATTAACACCAATGGCCAGTGATTTCGCGCATCGAAAAAAAAAGAACAAAGAAAAAAAAAATCGCTTGCGCGCCAGAAAAAAGTCTCCTCCATAACCATATGCGCATGGCATCTCCAATTCCCTAGGGCCCCGGTTTCCATCTTTTTCGTGCACATCACAGAGGAAAAAACCAACACTTCCGCCTAAACCAACACAAAACCCAAGCAAAACACAAATACAAAAAAACAATGTCTAGTGTAATTGGTATCACTTTCGGAAACACATCGTCTTCCATTGCGGTTGCCACGCCGGACGGAAAGGTGGATGTCATTGCCAACCCAGACGGTGACAGAGCTATTCCTTCGGTGCTCTCTTATATCGGCACGGACGAGTACCACGGTGCACAAGCACAGGCACAATTGGTCAGAAACGCCAAGAACACCATCATCAACTTCCGCGACTTCCTCGGCAAAAAGTTTGAGGAGATCGACGTTTCGGTGGCCGCCGCAGGTGCCGAGCCTGTGCGCACGGAGAACGGGGGTGTTGGATACAACATCACCAGAGAGGACGGCCGTACCGAGCTTGTTTCCGTCGAGGAGGCCACTACCAGACACTTCCGTCAGTTGAAGCTTGCCGCCGAGGACTACCTTGGTAAAAAGGTTGTGAATGTGGTGTTGACGGTGCCCACGGACTTCTCCGACCACCAGAAACAGGTGCTTGCAGGAGCCGTGTCCGCCGCCGGGTTGAAGGTGGTGCAGGAGATCAACGAGCCATCTGCGGCTTTGTTGGCCCACTTGACCGCCTACTCCATCTCCACGGGTGAAGACCGTTTGTTGCAGGATAAACTCTATGTCGTTGCCGACTTCGGTGGAATCCGTTCCGACGCCGCTGTCATTGCCGTCAGAGGTGGTATCATGACCATTTTGGCCACTGCCCACCAGAAGAAGTTGGGTGGTGACAACTTGGATGATGCCATCTCCGAGTACTTCGCCAAGGAGTTCGAAAAGAAGTTCAAGGCCAACCCTCGTGGAAACGCGCGTTCTTTGGCCAAGTTGAAGGCCGAGTCCATTGTCACCAAGAAGACCTTGTCCAACGTCACCTCTTCTTCTTTCTCCATCGAGTCCTTGGCTGAGGGATACGATTTCCTTGCCAACATCAACCGTTTGCGTTTTGAGTTGGCTGCCAGAAAGCCTTTGAGCGACATGACCGCTTTCGTCGAGAGCGTTTTGGCCAAGGCCGGCTTGGATGCCTTGGATGTTGACGAGGTTTTGCTTGCCGGTGGCTGTGCCAATGTGGTCAAGTTGGCGCAAAACGTCCAGTTCGTGTTCCCTGAGTCCACCACGGTTATTGCTCCTTCTTTGGACACCAAGGCCACCAACCCAGAGGAGTTGTCCACCAAGGGTGCCGCTTTGCAGGCGGCTTTGGTCGAGTCTTTCGACGAGGAGGAAATCACCGAGTCCTTGCAACCTGTTGTGGTCAACACCCAGCACTTGCAAGCACCAATCGGTATCAAGGACGCCTCCGGTGCCTTCCAACCACTTTTGGTTGCTGAAACCGCCTACCCAATCCAAAAGTCCATCAAGGTCACCAACGGCCAATCCGCCGACGTTGTTGTTGAGTTGTACGAGGGTAAGAGAACCGTCAAGGAGACTGTCGTTGAGCGTGAGCCAACATCCGACGATGACTCAGAAGACGAGTCCGACGACGAGCCTGAAATCAAGCGCGAGGTTGTCTACGTGGCCGGTGACTTGTTGGCCAAGTTGGTTTTGACCGACTTGAAGCCTGACTCTGCTTTGGAGGTCATTGTCAACATCACCCAGAATGGTACTTTGTCCTTGACCGGTAGAGAGTTGAAGCAAGGCGCCACTGTCGTGAAGGGTGAGGTTAAGGGTAACTAGATTTCTTTGGGCCCACACCCTCATTTTGCGTTATAGAACAGTCCAACTTTTAACGTGGAAGTTTTCACCGTGGTCTCAAAGTACAAGACTTTATGCGCCTCGTACCTGAAAAATTGCATATATAGATACCGTCAACCGATAATGATAATATTGACTTTTAGACTAGTTTTCAATTTAGTGAAACGCACTAGGTCACATATTAAAGTTTGTATATGCGTCCAGTTCGTACTTGTCTATCTGGACTGCTCTTTTATACTTAGCTTTCTGATATAACATGGAGACCAAAAAAGAAGCGAAGAATTGTATGATAGCACTTGAAACCCATAGATGTCAAATTTTGAAACGAAGAAATCAACGATTAAAGGTCCCATTTATCCTCATCACATTCTACTGGTACCTTGGTAACTTACTTATGTTTCAGTAAAAACCCTCAGGTATACTGTAAGAACCTTGCAGCGACATTGAAACTAGCGCAAATATTTTCAAGATCACGTCGACTTTGCTGGAAACTTTCCCCTTTTATGTTTCACAATATGTCTTTTTGATGTATTCTATTATGTTGCTCAAAGCGAGCAAAAAAGAGCACATCCACACCTATAAATACATAGCGGAGCCGTTTGAAAGCATGGGTGACCATCAAGAAGTCTACTCTTCCTTCAGCCGAGGAAAAGGTCCGAGATTTGAGCATTTCCTCAAGAAAGCTTTTCCGATTAGTCAAGCCGCGGAACACTTGTCTCAAAACAATCATGTCTGCCTGATAAAAGTGTCATATAGGAGAAATCAAGCAGAGGGCCCCACAAAATTCATCTTAGGTGATGCCAATAAGATTAGGCAATTCTGCGGGGTATTCAAACAGACATTTCACCTTCGATGCACGGAGCACTTAAGGCAATTTAAGAGATCATAAAAAGGCACCAAAGCAGTAAGCCATGCATTAGAAAAACACCGGGACAACTGTTATTGTTCTGAAGAATGGAAATAAAGACAAAAACAGAAATTTCAGGGATGTCTGCGTTTTTGCCATAAATTGCCAAGCTATAGTGAAAAATGCATGAACTTGGTATGTAAGGACAGTGGGGCCTCACGCATGTCTCTTATTTATGAAGCATGTTTTCAGGAAAAAAAAATCGAAGATAATCGGCCAGAGTCTTGGCCGGCTATTGTTGCACCATAATATTTAAGGACTAATTCCGCATTGGACAAACAGGAAAAAGAACGAGAGAGCAAGAAGAAAACATCCAACATTGTTTGTCTTAAGCCTCGTAGAGAATTCTTGGTGGAAAAGCAGAGGGCTTTATGCGAATAAGACCATGGTATTTGGTACAACCCCTTTTAAATATGTAATAGCCAACAATTATTGTGAACTTAATTGTTAAAATAGAAAAAAAAGGGTTATTGAAAATGCAAAATCCATAAACTTTAGATAGTCAGCTGCAAAGGCAATTGCTTGTGAAAGTTTTAGCATATCAGAAGCTCTACCATGAAGATATACTCAATTATGATGTGGAGTTGCTAAAAAACCCGGAAAAGCCAATGGACCAATGAGTGTTTTTAGTGTCTACTGAGTTGTAAAGGCGGTTTTCACTGGTTGGTACACGGAATCAAAAGTATGTGCGATGGAAGAACGCACTCAAGAGGGAAATGGAGTGATTCTATCTCAAAAACGAAGTCAAAATATTTCAAATTTGAAAAAATAACAAAGGAGTTAAGTTCAATTAAAAACATGAAAGAGGAACATAAGAAAAATACGAAGTGTGTTGCCAAACTACTCAAGCGTCGACTGAAGTCTATCAAGGAGGTACAAGAACACCTTTTTTTCTTAGTACTCTTTGATAAAACTGGAGAGAAGGACATCTTGGTATTTTTGAAGATGGAACTTATCAGAAAGATTTAAAGGTTTGTTTTTCTTTGAAATTTGGGTGGCTTTTTGGCACCCAAAGAGGACATTTAATTTCACCGAATTTTTCAGGACGAAGTTTTTGTGCTTAAAAGTTGAGGTATATGACTCGCACTCTTTTTACCACTGCTTGAGCTTTCTATAAAAATATTTGGGTAGATTTAAAATTAAGAAGTTAGTTTGTCGTAGAGAAATAGGCATATTTAATTTTATACTAAAGTAATATAAATATGGCGCAACTAAAAAGTAAAATTATCGGTTACGGCCAAACCCCTTCATCAAATATTCTGCTGAAAACCTCTAGCACTTCTGCCCCTAATACAAAAACACGGGCAGAGATGCCCCCTCAATCGGACCCTATCCTCGGAAAAGGTCCCAATCAACCCCAGGAACTGGGCTCTTCTTCCTTTTCATCCTTAGGAGTGGGCTCACTGTTCTTTATCAAGACCAACCATTTACAAGGCGATGCCGAAATGGGTGGCAATACCGGTGATACGGATATTGATGAACCTCAGATCCAGAACCCTCCAACTCTGAACCATTACCATGCCCCTGATGGGGAGTGGTCAAATGGATCAGACTATATTGCTGAGTCTGATAATCAGCAAGAAGATAGTTCAATGGAAGATCAAGAGGATACCTCATATGAAACAGAATCATCACAGCCAGAGAAGCCGTCAGGTAACACTGACAACTCTTCTTATTGATGATGAACAGACCACAAATGGGCAATCTTAAACCCGTGATTGTACGGATTAAGAACCCTAATTTTAAGCAAAATCAGAATAACAGACCATGGGAGTTTCTCTCCATAGGATCATTCAATATCCAAAATACAGAAAAATTTGAGCTAGTTACACAACTAG
>JAJMHT010000216.1:0-25239 GCA_030583145.1 Metschnikowia vanudenii
CAACAGAACTAGTGTCGAGACATTCAGTAGAAGTCTCTCCAGACATAATGAGAATACTTTAGTGAAGTATTTAGAGTTAGCAATGTAAGGATTACTTGTGTTATCCTAGCTTGATTTTCTTCAGTTACTTAAATATAGTAACCACACTTGGATAACACGTACTTATAAGAAATTAGAGATAGGGCTTCACTTTTAGTTAACAGAATAGCAACGTTGCTCTAGAAAGAGCAACCTTGCTTTATTCCTGGTATAGACTCAATGGGATGTGAATGCTTGCTCATGTACACTTGCAGCTAACATGGCTACATGCTCAATGTGGACAGTGTATACACACCATACCACATTGACCATGCTCGCATCTACACGCCCATGATATCTGTCTACAGTAATACATGTTGGTGTATTCTTCTAGCAGGACCGAAGTGCGTTTCACATTACCAACTACAAAAAAAACATAATATTCAAAAAAACATAATATTTTGTGATTAAGAATGGAGAATTCGGTGTAAACGTTGGCTGTTTTTAGTTGTCTCTAACTTTCCTCTTTTGCTTTGCTCTTTTGCTTTGCTCTTTTGCTTTGCTCTTTTGCTTTGCTCTTTTGCTTTGGTGTATCATAGGTTTAGGATAAGTGAATTTTATTGATTTCACTTTTGTTGTTTCACAGATTTTAAAACAACTTCCAGAGTACATATTCTCTCTAGAGGGCCAATATTGATCTCGTATCCAACCTCGTGTTCACCGGCATGACAAAATAGGCTGAGAATTGGTCTCCTGGTGCCATTCAACTATCTTCTTTTCCTAAATTCAATTCAAGAAGCTATCTGAAATCATTTGATGTAGAATTGTACACATTCAATTAGATGCATTATTAACTAATTGTCGGTAAACCATTAATTGTTTAGTTTCATTACAGATGTTCACACTTGACCCATCATCAGGCTGGTCAGAACCATTAAAATTAATACATTCCAAGTACTATTAGTCGTTAATTGGTTCTTATCCCTTAAGGGCATATAAGATGTTGATTCTGAAGGTTATTATGACATAAAAAAACTATTTTCTTTCTCGAACTTTTTCTTTTTTGGTTTTTTTTTCGTATGTCTTGTAATTTTCATTGTAATACATCAAGGACGGAGAAGTTTGCTATATTTTTGTGTAATATTTACAAGGATGTCAGAAAATAGATGTTAATATTTAAGGATTTTAGATTCTTCCCCGATTACTAAAGATACGGATGAAAGAAATGCGCTATTGTTTTGCACTTGAGTAACGAGAACCCAAGAAGCCCCAATATGGAATCCATTCATCAAGGCCCCAACATTCGCCACAACTGCCGTTTTTTCTTTGTATGTGCTGTGTGTACTGTGAAACATAATAGTCAAGGTGGCGATACCACCCATTGAATTTCTTATTTGACTCACTTGTTTTTCCCTTGTGGTGCTCGACGTCCATTCTTATGAGGACACGAGAATACATTGTGTTGACTGGCCTCTCTTAGTGCTCTGTTGGACCAATTTTCTGTCTGATTCTCGTTCACCCCATTGAAATGCTTTGGTCCTTCCATCCATACCATCAAAGAAGTTATTTTTATAGAGAGATCTTTCTGAGAAGGTAATTCTTTGGCCAAGTAGGTTGATTTCACTAGAAGACTTGAGATTGAGAATCCTTTGGTCATTTAACGGCCATTTTAGAATGGTCCTGATAACCCTAATGTGGATACCTTGATTGAAGTAAGACCTGGTTCATTTTTTGATCTTTGTATTTTGATCTTTGTATTTTCACTTTCTCGGTGGTTTTTACTTCTCTGTGGTTTTCACTTCTCGGTGGTTTTCACTTTCTCGGTGAATTTTCCCCACGATTCCATGGGAAGTGATAGATGTAGACATCAGGGATACTTTATTTCATACTTTAGTAAAATACTTAGCAATATTTCGAGACATTTCCGAAGCTTAATGCTTCTTTCGTTAGAGACCCAAGGTGCAATTTTATGTTTATTGTCACCACGACAGGTTTAAAACCACCTATTTAAACACCCACAGACAAAAGCAAAAGCAAAATCTCTTCTGGTGTAACCTGTGGTTGTCTTTACAGAAGACCAGATTAAGTCGAGTGATGTCGCCTGGCCTCTGCAAAAATCCTTTCTGGAAGTTATTACCCTCAACTTCTTTGATTGGCAGCTCTAGCCTTTCGACAGCCACGATGGAAGAAACATAACATGTAGTTGTATGTGACATCCAAAATAAGTGTGTTTAATCATATAACAAAGAAGACACATATAACAAAGAAGACACATATAACAAAGAAGACACATATAACAAAGAAGACACATATAACAAAGAAGACACATATAACAAAGAAGACACATATAACAAAGAAGACACATTCAAAAAGTGATTACCTCAAAGTGTGGTTACCTTAAAATGCCTTCTGGTTGGGAGTTTGAGTGATTCCGAAGACTCGAAGAAGAATCAAAGAAATAGTAAGGAAAACATAACATTAGAAATTCCACCTTAATTGCTGAGTATCCGTGATAATTCCCTTATTCTGTGAGAATATCTTACTAACTTACTAAAATAATTGTCCTACCAGATGAAAGCAATACGATAACAGATATGTACTTTACCAGCCGCACTCCGGCAATTCAGAGTGCCGAAACTTTGCTTTTTTTAAAAAGGTTGGGTTTTCTTTAATTAACTTTCATGGTAGTGTACTAGCGATATGGGTTTATGAGTAAAGTTTTTTGGTGTTTCAGTGACCGAAAACTTTGGAGTGAAGAGCGAAGGGGTGTGTTGGCTGCGAAAAGTCTTCGACCATATATTGGGCCACCATGAGTTTTCCCTAGACTTTGTGAATATTACGAGACTTTTTGGCACCCGGCAAAGGTGGGGTTTATTTTTCAAAGAAGTGGTTTTTGAATTACTGGGTTACAGATAGCCTCCTCAACAAAATTGTGCACACACTGCTTTTTAGTGTTCTTACATGGAGTTGTGTTCTCTTCAGTAGAGGGATAATAAGCTAGTCAGTCCCTTGCCAACCCACTTTCCTTCTTTATCGCACAGACAATTGTGGTTCCTGGGGATTGCGTGTCTTTTGAAGAAAAAGTTTCTTCACAAAATTACCGATTTGTCCCGGATAACCCTGGTTGTAGAGCCGGACCAGAGCGCCAGGCCACACCAGACCACAAAGCCACAACACCAGGCCACAAAGCTACAACACCAGACCACAAAGCCACAACACCAGGCCACAAAGCCAGTACAGCAACTGTTGAACTTTATCACACCACCATTTAAAAGCGCTCACATTACACCGGCTGTACAGTATTGAGGAATTTGGGGAGGTCAGTTATTCTGGTCTCTAAGTTACCCCACCTATGTATCTTATTCTATTACTTTTCTCATCATTCATTTTCGTGTCCCCGGCAAACACCCTTTTTTCCATACCGACGAAATTCTGGCTCCTTGGGCTCATCCCCTTGTGGTCGTAAACCTCTCCGCAGGCAACTCAAATGAACAACACCAACAAAACTAGCACATAATATGGACCTTTCCTCTTCCCCCTTTCCCTTGTCGACTTTTGCCTCTCTACGAATTTTAAATCTCACTGACTCTAGATCACTTCCAAGAATTCTTACATGAATATCAGTAAGATATCTCGGTACAATTTGGCCGTACAATATTAACTCTCACTTTGCTAATTCATGGTGTATTCGTAAACTTGGCACACCAGCCCCACGTAATTATTGCTATGTGCAAACAAAATACCCAAGTTGAATTATTTTCTTCAAAATAATACCACTGAAGGTTTTCTAAAGCAAGAATAAAACTACTTGGAAGCAATCCGGCAACACCTTGTTTGTGGGAATATATAGTGCGTTGTCGGTAGTGTGAGCATATTGTTTTCTTGTCGCATCGTTACCTTGGATGTATGTTTGCTTTTCTTTGGGCGAAGGGCTTCTTCAATGGGCTGCTTTCGCAACCTATTACTTGCTTAGTTTCACTTCAGTGGCTTCTGCGATGTTGGGCGCTCATAATAGACATGGATTGGGGGAACCTTTGTATTTTCTCCATCATCAGAACCAATTTCTTGTTCAGAACCAATACGTCTTTTTCAGAGCCAAACCGTCTGCTAACTGCTACTGAAAAAACGCTTTTCAGCCTTCTCGTCACCACTTACCCCAGCCACCTAGATTTTCAATAGCTAATGACAATGCTGGATGAATCATCATCAATGTCAATTTGCGTGGAACCAAAGCCCGATGATTAGTAACTATTACCGCCCAGCCTCTTCCAGAATCCAAGAACACTTTCACTCGTTTCGAAATCGCTCTATGGTCTTCTGTGATTACTCTAAAAAAAGCCCCCACCTTCCTCCACTGTTACGCTCATGGAAAGAAGTCAGATTTTTTTGAATGCTTCAATTAATACAAGTACCACCCACTTCACAAATTCTTATACCGAAATAATTTGAAGTGCAATCGAAAAGAACTAGGCCAAATTGTGATTGGGTATTTTAAAGTTTGCCTGCCTTTTGGTGCAACTAAGGTGTGTTCAACTAATAAGATCGATTAATAAGATCTATAAATAAGATCGATTTATAAGATGATGCTGAATTTTCATTCGGTGGCTTTATTACTTTACTCGTCATCTTTAACTTGCAGACTCAATGGTGTGAAACTGCCGTTATACTTCTGCTATCTAACTTCTCACATTCACTTCTGCGATCTAAATTCTCATATTGACTTCTACGATCTAAATTCTCACATTGACTTCGCATTTGCTTGGATACCCCCAAGATTTCCAATTTTTTTTGAAGTTGCAGAGATTCCTGACTTTGGTTCTTGGGTGTTGCACCGCGTGAACTGTTTATTATTCTTTCTTTTGGGTCACAGCAAGTTCAAATACCTGGAAATTCCCAGCACTAGGCCTTAATAAAGATAAAATCCAACACATCCACCATTGGTCATGTTTATTCAAGGCTATTCAGTTAATTTGAATGGTGAGTCAAATAATTCCAAGTTACGAGAAAATCCAGTTCCCAATATGTGAAGGTAACTGCGAACCCTCTCTCCAAGCTTAGTCCCACGTTTCGCTCAATACAAAAGAAGAAATATAAGAACTAGTCAATTCAATGTCTTCATAAATGACGGGAAATGCTTTCCCCCATTTTCATGCCTTCACTCAGGTCCAAGGAGACTGTATCATCTTCCATTCGACGAGATTTCTACCTCGTTTCGGTAATTCTTTATCATACATACCAGTATTTCCTTAAGAAACTAGCACCCGGCAAGTCAAACCCATAGAATGACCCCATTTATCATAATATTGATCGACACCAATGAGAGGAAAAGTTGTAGGGGCGTGAAAAACTCCCTTTTCTTCATTCCTGTTTATTCCACTAAAAGCGATCATACCAGATATAGTCACCCCCTTTATAATGACCTTTGTAATCTCCTTTATAATGACCTTTGTAATCTCCTTTATAATGACCTTTGTAATCTCCTTTATAATATCCTTTGTAATCTCCTTTATAATCATTTACCTCTATAATACATCTACAATATCATGGTCTTTCATGACACCTATAAATGGGCGTCTTCGTGAGGGTAATAAAAAGCTGTCAAGTCCTTCACTGGCACAGGCAACCCTCCTTTTTTATGAGTCTTCTTAAACTCTCCTTCTGAAGAAATCAAGTCGCCCTGAGGGAATGCCGTTGGAGTAGGTTTACTCGTTCTTTCTTTCACTTGAGCAGTAAACTTTTGCTGGATCTCATGCCAGTTTTTCGAAGAGCCTTGGGTTGTCTTGACAGCTGAGATAATCTCATCGATGGCTTTGTCAACATCGCTTTCATTCTTTGAAATAATCCTATCGACGACATCTGAGCCCACCTCCAAGTCATTTTCATAAATGAAATTGTAAATAGCGGCCGAAAGCGCACCTGTGCCTTCAAAAGCTGGAACCTTCTGAGACTTCAAATAAACAGCCAACGTGGGTTGGTTTCTAGGCTCATCAAAGTTGAAATGCTGGTTGAAAAAGTCCAAAAAGTCGTTCTTGGAAATACTTTCCAACACTTCAACGTCATTGTTCTTTTGTTGGAAATCATAAAATCCATCGTTGATGGCATTCCAGAACCGGTTGCTTTCCTCGCTCAAGTTCTTTAACTTGGTCAATTTTTTAATCTTGAGAGCTGCTTTGAACTTGGCAAAAGCTTCTTCGGTAAGCTCAGCGCCAAGGTTCTTGCTTTTAAACTTCCGGAAAAACTCGGTGATCCGGTACTCGAGGTACTCGCAGGGTTTTTCCGACTGGATCAACACTCTGAATCCGAAATGTGATCTATTCTGTCTGGGCCCAGAGAATACCACATAACCCAATTGTTCTTTAGTTCTCAATTGATTGAAACAAGGCTCGTTGACCATGACCCCTACAAGGTCTGTGAGTACTCTGAGCTTGACATCTTCAGCCCCCAATCTGCCAATTTGAATATAATATTCAATACATGAGTTGACGTTATTGGCATCTTGAAGTTCAATCTCATACCTGGAGTTCTCGTTTTTAGCTAACTCGTGACTCTGAAATTTCACAACCTTCCTTACTTTTTCCTTATTTTCGTCAATGCTCTGCTTATTCTTAAAGAGCAGCTCAATAGAATTGTGAACATCAAGAGCTATGGAATAATCAAAATTACCATGAATAAGTGTCTGGACATATACGCCCTTAGACCAAAGCAAGTTTCGCGAGAATTCTTCGAGATTTTGGAACTTCACTCGTTTGGTGAATTCCAACTTATCTTCCACAGAATAAGTGTTCTCGTTGAAAAGTTGTAAGAAACGAGATCCGATTTGGGAATATGGCGTGGAGTAGCCAAAGTTCTTGAATTCCTGTGCAAGTTTATACTTGATGGACTCAAACCGGTCTGGCTTTGGTTTGAAGTTGATGAGGCTCTGTAATACTTTTTCGAGAAACTCAGGGAGCTTGTGGTTATAGCCGCCGACTTTCAAAGTGAAAGAATCTCTGCTCTGGTAAATGGCACAGTTTAATCCAACGAGTTCAGCATAATAGTTCAAGTCATTCAAGTCGTCCTCAAGCATTTCACTCCACAACGTACCAAGCACTGAAGATTCGATGGAATCGCCCAAGTTTGGAGTATGGATGTTAAGGCTGATATATCCCTTTGGAACTTCGAACGTATCGTCCTGCTTGAACCATGTTTCGTGTTTGTGTGTATCGGAGATAAGATGTGGGTGAGCAAGAGGGCGGTCTGCCTTTTTGCCCAAAACAGAGAAATCTTGGGGAATAAAGTTATTTGGAGAAACCAAGGTGAGATTGGGGTTCAATGTAACATTTTCAATTGCCTTGGAGAGGTCGATTGGGATGTCTTCCAAGGCATATTCCGTCCCATACCAGTGTTCTTTTGAAGGCAAATCATCAAACAGCTGAGATGTGAGGTTGAGGCGAACATTCGATGGGACCAAAAACGAACCATAGTTTTTTATCTTGTCCGCATTGAAGTCTCTGAGGACCGTGTAGTTCAATAGATATTCCGGGGGGATCTTAGAGGACGCGGGAGAGGACACGGAAGAGGACACGGAAGAAGAATCATCGGCAAATCTGTACAATGTGTTACTCATTCTGGAGACCGTTGATGAAGTTCCCAGCTTCTGCTTGAAGCGGAAGTTAATCTTGGACATGTCGCTCACCTCATTCCAGATCCACTCTTGTGGCTCCTGCGAGTGCAACATCTTGAGGTACTCGAACACATGCACCACTATATCTTGCCAGTGTTCCAAGCCTTCCGGGGTAAGTTCCACGTCAATCATAAATAACGCATTGTCCTGGCATACCACCATGTTTCCTGCTGAGAGCGAAGTGATCCAATTCTTTTCCTTTAGATAATAGCAAAGAGAGCCCTTGCTTTCGTGACCCAAAAGGTGCGAGTAGTATTGACCAGGCTTCGTCTCCCAGTGCTTCTCCATGTCCTCGGGAATCATGAACGAGAGCTCCAACTTGTTGGTATCCATGATGGACTTCGCCTTGAGAATCTTGGCCATCTGGTCGGGGGTATAAATGAGCTCGTTGTTGTAGGATGGTCTAGGAAGAGACGCATTTGGGACGTCGGAAAACTTTTCCACGGCCCACTTCGTCAAGTCATCAAGAGACTCGGAGCCCAATACCACCAAGCTCATAAGGTTCGAGGAATACTGTTCCTTGTAAAATTGGAGCAACACGTCTCGCACATTGAGACCTCTGCTTTCAGGCTCGTCATTCAACGTGTGGTAATTCCCAGTAGAGAAGCCGCTGAAAGGGTGGTTGGGGTTACTGGTCAGTTTATCAAGCTGGTACATACGCCAGAGATCGTTCTGCAAGTTTTTCTTATTCTCCGAATCCACCGCGCGGATTTCCCTGTCCTTACAACTCTTGCTGAATAACGGGCTGATGAAGAATTGTGCAAACCGGTCAAGGGCCCCCTCCAAATAATCGGAGCCCACCTCAAAGTAGTAGTTAGTGTGTTCTGCGGCCGTGTAAGCGTTGGAGTGGCCCGAGTGTTTCGACAAATAGCTGGCATACTCGTTTTCTTCCGGGTACTTTTCTGTGCCCATGAAGAGCAAGTGCTCACAGAAATGCGCCAACCCGGAAATGGTGTATTTCTTATCGGCAAAAGAGCCGACGTTCACGTCCAAAGAAGCGGCAGACTTGTCTGTAGACGGGTCGTTGATCACCAACACATGAAGATCGTTTTTTGCCAATTTGAAAAAACGGTAGCTTCTGTCGTCCAATACTGGTTTCTCTATCGCAGAGTCCTCTGCTAAGAGTGCGTAACCCGAGGCCATTCTTGCGGGTTTTTGTTGAGAATGAAAAAGTTTGTGGGGGGTTGAGTATTTGCCACGCCAGAAATTCGAACCACGTGAGTTTACAACGCCAAATCCTTTGAGCATGGACCAGAAACTTTTTACTGTCTATAGTGGTTATGATGTCACACGGCAGTTGGTCGCGCTCGCAGTCGCCTCAGTGTGGCGTGCGGCTCGGGCACTCCAGTGGCTCCGGATGGGTCGGAGATAAGAACCGGGGGAGTTTCTAAAACAGAGGAGGGGTTTGTGTTTTGAGTGTTTTAGAATAAGGAGATAAAAGTTTCGGTAAAACTGAAGAACTTTTGCCTTTGGGAGATGTCATGATTTCATGTTAGGGTTTGTTTTGGTGTTTTTGTCGTGCGGACCGGAAACCTTGTGGAATGTAGGCTGGCTGCAAAGCACAGTTCGCGTTTTTTGGGTATACTCTCCGTTAAAAATTCTAAGGAAAAGAATTTCCCACCACAAGACCAGGATATCACCATATCAAGCAAATCTCGCTACCAAGTCACATTGGTTGGGCATATGCCAGCTTTAAGCAGACAAGACATGTTTCATGTTTGTTGCAGCCATTTCAAAGTACGATGGAACCACACCATGCATGGCTGCGCGTTATTAATGCTCCTCTTTATCTCGAATAGATGGGTATTATAAGGGTATTTCTAAGGGTATTTATAAGGGTATCTCTTTATGCTTGTTACTGTTGCCACATTTGAGCAAATTCATGAATAATTATCCGGGTTACCACGCTAGTAGCCTGAGAAAATTAAACCCGGCAGGATTCTCAAGGGAAAAAACTCTTGAGTGTTTGAAGACCACAATCACTCCATGAAGGAAGTTCCATTTACCCAGTCCCAATTTTTGCCCTACTAACAAATTTTTTCTTGGTGGGGAAACAAGTATTACACTCCACAAGTGTCTCTGGAAGCTATCCCTCAACGAAGCGATTTTTGTTTGGTTCTGCAGCAAATTGCAAACCTCTTCACGGGAAAGGAGCCATGATGGCTTGGATTATCATTGGTCTTTCTCGCGTAAAGATTATGCCTCTATACTTCTGAGGGTGTACCTCTTTGGCGCTTACAGGAAGCAATGTTTTTTGCAAGGATTAAATAGACACGCGGTTCCATGCAAGTATCGGGTTTATGTAGTTAAGGTGCTCCTCTTCGTTTCAAGTGGGGGTTTTAATGATATTATTCGAGAATTATCATTAACGTAGGCCATAATCTATCTAAAATAGTCAAGAAATGGTGTTTTTCTGAAGCGGTGGCATTCAGAAACGAAATATCTATGCAATCGCGTTCGGCATGGGAACATGTAAACAGAGTCTAATTGCATGCACATCTTAACAAGCTTTCGGCGGCAGCCCTTCTGTTTATTGCCATACCTAGTCTTTTTTTTTTTTTTTTTTAGTCGGGCCCCTGATACAAATATAAAATCCACCTGATGTTAATTTTGTACATTTGGCAGTGACATGTGATTCTTTCTAGACAATACGCGTGGCTTGAACAGGCTCACTGCTTGGTCACATCGGTCATCTCGCCTTTGTTAAGTGCATCCATAGCTACTCGTTCATCTTTTCTTCTATTCAGAATAGGTCTTCATAGGGTAAAATTGGTTTTGAAAAACCTTTTATTACTCTTTCTCAGCATTCAAGCGGATGAAATCGTCCAATCGCGAAAACATTTTCAGATGCGTTGTTTTTATTTTATTTTGGGGAGGCGTGGTGCTCTCTTGTGGCCAAGATTTAAACAATGAAAGCCTTAGATTATTATTTAATTGCTTTTTTCTGTGAAAATCGATTGGGTTTTATACTTTTGTCTTTAAATTATGATCAGAAGGGCCTTCCAAGAAGCTAGTCGATGATATTCAGATGTGTTCCAGGTGAGCGCTCCAAGTCATCCCTTGCTCGTGCCGCGAAGGCCAAAAGAGTAGTTAGTATCCTAGGATAGTGCATTGCCATCTGGGGTAGGATCTTTTTGAATGGATTATCCTTGTATAGGTATGGCGCAGGCACAAAATTATTTGCCGCGACATTGACCCAAAAATGTAGAAGTTGCCGGTGGTACGGCACTTTTAGCAAAATCTCTGGAAGGTGTACGATCAGTGGAGGAATAGAATGTAGAGCCAATGCCGACTGTCTGAGTTCAATTTGCTTGCGAGTAATCTGCCCGGGGTTTTGGAGAGAGTGATTGAAAACCCCGGCTATCTCCATTTCCAAATTTTCCGTATCAAACAGGTCTTTACGCGGTGGACTTTGACCATATAATGGATTAAAAAATGGCAATTTCGGACTCATGGGGAATTGTCGACTCCAATTGGGCTCGTCGGATATTTCTTCACTTTGTTTCATCTTTGTTTCATCCTTGTTTCATCTTTGTTTCATCTTTGTTTCATCTTTGGTTCATCTTTGTTTCATCCCTTCATCTTTGTTTCATCTTTGTTTCATCCTTGTTTCATCCTTGTTTCATCTTTGTTTCATCCTCGCTTCATCTTTGCTTCATCCTTGCTTCATCCTTGCTTCATCCTTGCTTCATCCTTGCTTCATCCTAGTCACTGTCTAGAACACAACCTTGGACAATCACTCGCCTTTGTAGAGGGTGCGAATATTATCTAGAAAGCTGCTCACCATGTACTCCACTGAGTCAAGCTTTGTGAATGCACTCACAAGAATAGGATCTTCACTCGAAACCTCGATTTTCTTGTTCACCATCACCACCGTATTGTTATAAGTGACGCACCGCGTGATATAATCGTGGGGCTCATATTTTTGTCTGAGCAGCAAATGGGAAAAAACGCTTCCAAGTAACCCTCGGTCTGTCTTTCCATGAGACTCTCCAATCACGTCCATTTTCCCCGCAGACATTTGATCGCGCACTTTATCCACATAAGACTTTCCAGAACCAGGGTCGATTTCACACCATGGCGTTTCATCCACCTTTGATAAGTCCTTCAAGTCAATACACACTTCGGCCTGGCTGATATATAGGTCTAGGGCAATGTGCGACGATAAAGCGGGCTCAAAAGAATCGGGGCTCGTTCGGTGTAACGGGAACACGAGTTCCGGCTGTGTGGGTAGCTGGAGACTGTTCTTGGCTATCTGTAATTCGCGTAGAAGGTCGTTGAATACCGATATCAACAAGCTGTGTGCATGCGAGTCACACATCCGGTCGGGTTTTTCATCAAATACTGATGTTGCTTGCACTATTAGCTCAATTGCATTATCTATGCTTCTTTTGGCCGTGATAATCTGCGGGAGCAAGAACGGTTTCACAAGGTTTAATTTATTTATCACTCGGTTGAAGTGTCTCTCTTTAAGGGCTACATTCATTTTGGTGATATACGCTCCATCTCGTACTAGAATCCCCTTCAAATCGTCCAGTTTTCCTGAAGAGACTGCCAAGGTTATACTTGGGCCCCTCTCGATGCGTTTGGCCTTATCTGGGTGAACAGGCGAGTTGTATAGAAGAAGGTTCGAGCACATTTGCAAAGCTTCAATCAATTGGGGAAACTCCGGTGTGATCATCAGATTAACAAGCCAATGTAGCTCTTCATCGAGGCTTCTGGCTTTGGTGCTCTTAATAAAGCTCATTTTAATTGTTTGGTTTTTAGAGTCTTGCCTTTGGGGTTTTGCTTTTGGGGTCTTACTTTTGGGGTCTTGCCTTTGGGGTTTTGCTTTTGGGGTTTTGCTTTTGGGGTCTTGCTTTTGGGGTCTTGCTTTTGGTGTCTTGCTTTTGGTGTCTTGCTTTTGGGGTCTTGCTTTTGGGGTCTTGCTTTTTGCTTTTCGTGTTATTTCGTGGTTCAAATGTTTTCCTTGTCTAACTTCATGTGCTTGACATTACAACACCGCTTGGGTACGGTTTGCTATCGGGCCTCGCTATGTACAATGGTGATCTGGGAAAGTGCGATTGGGCCTGACTTATGCCTGAGTTTGGGCCAGGGCCCACCGGGACCAAAGCCAGGGCCCACCGGGACCAAAGGCCAATCAAGAGGATTTTCACACGATACTTTTTCTTAAAAAAAACAAAAAAAAACAAAAAAAAACAATTGGGAAATTTAGAGATTTATTATTTTTCTTAATAATTAGCGTTTTTTTTTTATTACACAATTTCAAGAAAGAAATGAGGAACTCTGGCGCCTTTTCCAAGCACTCATCAAACTCTTTCGGTGTATGGGCTGAGTTCTTGGCCCTGAAAACGGTGGAATCGTTTGGGTCGCAGCCTAAGTTGGCGCGCCATGAGCTGGTCGCGACCTAGCGCTGCTTTGATTCAATAACGTTCACATGAAAAGCCCATCATAGGAGGAGTCAAAAATTGCAATTTAATATCAAATTCATGCTTATATGAGGTGGAGATCATTGGAAAGTGTTTTTATTGACTTTTAAGAAAAAGGAACTACTTGTCTGTTTATAGAATTCATGGTTTTCTTAATTTAAGTGATGTGTTCGTTTGGGTAGGTGTTTTGAAACTCACTAAATAAATGCGAATGTAAAAAGTTCAACAGGAGGTATTGAAAAATTATTTGTTTACTTTCTGCTTGAAAAATCGGGAAGACTTGGATTTCAATAATAATTCAAACGTTTAGGGGTCTCGTGTATTTTTATTATCAGATCCAATCTTTTCCAGAAGATGTTTCAAAATGGCCAAGGTGGTAGACGCTTTTCGTTTGCCGTTCCACCCCCCACCCCACCGATACTCGCAATATAACTGAGGCGCAATATAACTGAGACGCAATATAACTGAGACGCAATATAACTGAGACTTGCACTATAACGGAAACTCGTAATAATACCATGAACACCACATGTTCTTTACCGCCAATTTTTGAGATCAGCTACTTCCATATGAAAGCACTGCAAATCTCGGGTAAAAGGAAACCCCTCCCTTTTATGGTCAACTTTAATCGCATCTTGTGCTTTGCATGTGCCCCAGCTGGCCCTCACAAAGTAGGTGACATCGATGTCATGTCTTTGATGTAAGATACGGTAACTCGATACACAAGACGTCAAATAGCTACTGGATATCTATTTTCAAAGCTTTTAAATTCTTTGCTGGCCACTTAGCTACCCATGTAACCTTCGTTTTTTTGGACAAATCAGAGAAGGTTTGGGATTTGTAGATTATCCAGAGAATACTATATAAATATTTTGACTTTAGTGTATTAAGAGACATAAAAAGGTGGATCTTCTCAGATTAATGGCAGTTTCCTCATGATCGCTTGGTTATACCCAACAAAACCATGGTACTGCGGATCCAATACGTACTATTGGGCGATGTTTCCGAGGAATAATATTATACCCTTTTTCATCACGGGGAAACAATAATATCCTTAAAAAGGTTTCACTAAAATGAAAGGTTTGAATCAATTCCAAAAAACAAAAAACAAAAAACAAAAAATAAAACAAAAACAACGCCAAAGTCAGGTGTGTGAAATCAAACACCCGAAATAGACACTAGGACTCCAAGAAGTAGAAACCGTTAAGGATCAGAGTACATATCAGCTCCTTTAAGATTTGCACAATTTTGCAGAAGAAACCAGTCAGAAATATTGGCAATTATATTCCAGTTGGAATATTCTCAAAGAGTTTGTTTATCCCTCAGCCCGTTTTCTAATTGGCTTATCTAAGAGAACACACCCACTCATAGAAAGAGCTTCAAAAGCACTGAAAGTCATTCAAAAGACACTTATCAAAAAGAGAAGTTATTTTAGACTGGCCTGGAACCAGAAAAAAAAATTGCCTGAGTTTAGCTTTGATCAATACACCCTTCTTATCCGGATCTTTACCCCATGTACTTCAGGCGGTAGAAACTTCCTGAAAAAAAAAGATTTTGAAAAAGGAAACCGATTCATTTGAGAAATGCCACTATAATGTTTCCTTAATTGAGCTCAAAATGTCGGTGGAATTTCCGTTTTCTTTGTCATTTTTACTTCTTTGTCCTGGTTTGAAAGGGGTACATTGGGTGGGTGCGAGATTCAGCTACTCCGAGCCAAATGTCCCACAGTATCGAGGTACATTCAGGCAAACTATCATAACCCCACGTTTGAAATAGTTTGTCTTTTGTAATTCTTTTTATCAAGACGGAGTTTCTTAAAAACGCCACCCGAAAAGATTCTATCATTTCACGCATGTCTCCCAAATATCGAGCACCATTTTCCACTTATGCAATTATCTATCATCCTATCTTGCAGCAACAATGATGATACAGAAACAGACAAGAATTACATAAAAAAAAAACCATATAGAAGAAGCAAATTGTCCTTGCTATAGATTCAAACCCCCGTCCTCAATGTTGATCCACTAAACATGACCGGGTACCCCGATTCTTCTCTTTCTTTAATGAACTTGGCTTGAACCCGCACTTGAGTTGCACCCGCACCTTGGTAAACAGTACATCTGTCCTGATGCTTTTCATCACATCACATCAGAGAAGTAATCTACAACCAATAAACCAGAAATCACAAAAGCACCAGAAATCACAAAAGCACCAGAAATCACAAAAGCACCAGAAAGCACAAAAGCACCAGGTATCACAAATGCACCAGAAATCAAAAAAAGCACCAGAAAGCACAAAAGCAGAAATACCCAACCCCAAACCTCTGTTCCTTCGCCCAACCAGTCTCCGTTATACACCAGCATAGCTGCAAAAACTGTACTGAATAGACTGGTGTCTCGAGGATGCATTACCAGACTGAATACATCCTCCATAATACAGGAAACTGGTATATACTGCGCTTGGGGCGAAGGCGCTCAACGGTTTCTTAATCTCTAAGCCATGTAGCAGAAGCCACGGCTGACTGAACTTAACACCTAACAGTAGCTCACATTGTTGACAACGTTAGCATGTAATTGTGCCAGGCAACTTCCACTCCTTGATTGCAGTTGGGAGGTACTGGGGTCGGAGCAGACACAAGGTCATCGAGTTAAATATTTTTTTTTTCCAGCACGCCAAAAAAGTAGCTCACGTGGTGTTGACTAATTTTTGCCTTCCCCTTTTTTCTCAGGTTTGCGCCCTTTTCCCTCTGCTTTTCGCGTTGCGCGTGACCATAGCAAAATAAACACCGTGTTTTGCGTATGCTGATTGGCTCTGTTAAACATTCCTGCACACACGCTGTTTCGAGTCCCGCACGACCGTCTTCCACCTCCCACCTCCCAACATCAACAAGTTCCTCCTTCACACACACCTACTACTTTTATGTCCAGGACCTGACTCTTTCCAACCAAAACCACATAGTTGTGCAGGACATCAGTTATATCCACACCCTTTATTTTGCTCCCGTCTGCTAGTTCTCCAAAGACAAGCCCTCCAGAGTCATATAGAGCTATTCCACCGAGTCTGCCGCCATTGTTTACCCTTCGAGAGTAAACTAGAGCACGAAAAACCTTCTCTTTGAGTTTTTTTTTTGCTGGTAAGCCTTTTCTTCGAAGAAACAGGAAAAAGTAAACAAACACTGACACGAGACACGTCTCTCAGCTAGTTTCCCTCATCTACTTTCGAACTCAAAGGTCTCTTTATTTTTCACTTGTCCTTCTGACTTTGTTGTTTGGCCACGTTCTTTTGCTTTGCCGAATTTTTTTCGCTTTCGAATTTTTTTTTGAATTGTCATGTCCGGACCTTCGACCTCCAACGAGAGAACTTCGGGCCAAGGCCATCTCCAACATCCACACCAACACCAACACCAACATCACCTTGGACAACCACACCCTCAATACCAGCAGATGGATCACACTGCAGCTGCAGCTATTGCCATGGCTAACGGACACGAGTTCCCTAACCCTGCTGTGATGGGTCACCACGAGGATGAGAATCCATACCACCGTGGTGTGATGAGTGCTGCCGCTGCTGCTCAGTTGCAACAGCAACAAGTTTTGCAACAACAAGCGTTACAACAACACCACCAGATGCAGCAACATCACCAGATGCAGCAACACCACCAGATGCAACAACATCATCACCAAATGCAGCATATCCCAATGCAACAACAACATCTCCCACCTCACCATCAATTGCAACAACAGTTGCACCAGCAACAGATGCCCCCACACCAACACCCAATGGGTATGCCATCTGCTGGAATTGATTACGAGAATGGTGGTTTCCTTATTTCCAGACACGGAGAAGGAGATATCATCAAGACGTTCTCCAGCAAGCTGGATTTGGTCAAGTACGTGAAGACCGTTCTTAACGAGGAGGAGCAATGTAAGATTGTCATCAACTCGTCCAAGCCAAAGGCTGTGTACTTCCAGTGCGAGAGATCGGGATCGTTTAGAACCACTGTTAAGGATGCCACCAAGAGACAAAGAGTCGCTTACACCAAAAGATCCAAGTGTGGCTACAGATTGGTCGCCAATTTGTATCCCCCAGAAAAGGATAAGTCAAAGAAGATCAAGAAGGACAACGAGTTCGATGGATATGAAGAGGACAAGAGAGATGGAGAGATGTGGATCTTGAGAATGATTCACCCAGCTCACAACCATCCACCAGAGCCAAACTTTGCTATGATTGGAGGCAAGAAAAAGAGAGCTAAGTACACCAGAACTTTGGTTGAAAAGCCTTTGCACAGAAGCCAAGGAGCTGCCGCTGCTGCCGCCGCAGCTGCCGCCGCAGTTGCTTACCAGCCTGATATGCTTGATCACCAACATCTCCAGGCCCACCCTTACCAACACCTCCAACACCAGCCACAACAACTTCACCCACATCTTCAGCACGCTGTTCACCACCATCCTCAACACCACCACGAGGAAACTGGCCACCCATCCGTGCAAGATGTGGCAGTGATTGCGGCCATTGAAGCGGCTCCAGGTAATCCATCCTTGCTGAACCCTCCTGTGGACCCAAGCATTGACCCTTCAGTGGATCCAAACGTGGACCCAAGTGTGCAGCAACACGACCATGCCCACGGCCATGTACATTGATCATGCCAAAGACAGACTTGTATACTATTACTGCTAGGCTCTAGCTCCATTCGGCAGAAGAATTAGTTTGCAGAAGTTTTTGCTGCTTATCGGGCGTTGAGGCTATTCTTTTGTGGGCTAAGCTGATGTTTCCCCCCTTTTTTTATCCATTATATTCCAGTGAGGGTTACTCCTCGCTGACTTGTTCTATGTTTGTATAATTATCAATAAACAGTTGTAAATTACTGCATGGCAACTTCGCTTCGTGTATACCTTCCTTGCCTGCACTGGTCGAGACTATCATCACGCGCAGACTTCCTCTTGAGGGGTAGTCCTTAAAACATTACCCCAGATTGTGTTTTCGCTATTTGCAACGTCTTTTTCTTAGGTCTTTGAGTCTTTCTTATAGTATCCACGAATTATATTTAGGGCTCGAACATTGCTCCTGTGCTATTGCTTATAAAAAATTAGGACAACAGCAATAGGAAAACAGAACAAAAAAGGAACCGCCATTCCAGTTGCATAAGTGGGTGGATCACACCAGAAAATACAAGGTTATCAGGTTTGCAATTTGGGGAACGAGCCAAAAAATCCAATTAAATCAAATAAAATAAAGAAAGTTCCAAAAATTTCTTCAAGTGGCAATTTTCTTTTTGGTCCGGAGAATATCACGAGATAAGGAGGAAGTTAGGAGATTTTACCTTTTACAACACGCGGTCTTTGGTGGCAAGTTTTTGAGGGGTCTTTTTTGAGGGATCTTTTTTGAGGGATCTTTTTTGAGGGGTCGTTTTTGAGGGCACATTTTTTGAGGGCACATTATTGGTGAAAGGTATAAAGCGAGAAAATGTCAACTATTGATGGGGATACTCTCGCAGAAGGGCACAGTCGCGGGTCCGAGGAAACACATATCACTCACCTGAAGACGAGCAGAGACGAAACGCCCGAAGGGGAGCATACCGGGTCTGGCGATCCCGGAATGGCCCATGGCATAGTGCACACACAGCCCCAGAACTCCAGAGGCAATGTCAAGGACGAAAGTTCCATCATTTCTGTGGACGCGTTAGGTGACGCCACAGGGGATGCCACAGAGCATGCAAAAGGTCATGGAAACGTGCATGTAAGTTTACACGGGCAGAAAAGTCTTCATGATCCAAGGGAACTGGAGGATTTCGGAAGGGGGTTAGTGGCCACTTCCACCCCCATTACGGGGCTACGCGAGGAACCAACCAAGGAACCAAGTGGGGAGGAGGATGTGGGGCCCAATGTGGGGCCCAATGTGGACCATTTAGAACATGCGGAGAGCACAGGAGAACACGTGGAGAGCACGGACATGGGTTCTTCTGACCAGGAAACTACTCAAGAGACTCCAACATTGGGGAATAAAGTGGTTTCCCATGAAAGACCTTTAGTGGAGAGATCGCCAAATGAGGAAACACATCAGATACCATCACTCATCACCCACGCAGTTGAGGTCCCAGTCGAGGTCCCTGCCCCCACCGAAGAAACCCCCCTTTTGCCAGGACCCGATTTAGAAAACTGGGCTGGCGTTGGGTTCGGGGTCCCTGAACGAACAAGAGAGTTTCAAACCACTGTTGCCATTGCCTTGAGAAGCAGAGCTCTCTGGAGATCTGTTATTATTTCTCTCTTCCTAATGTTGCTTGTGGTTATTCTTGTGTTCCTGGTGGATTTCCAGAAC
This sequence comes from Metschnikowia vanudenii, assembly GCA_030583145.1. Lineage (NCBI taxonomy): Eukaryota > Fungi > Ascomycota > Pichiomycetes > Serinales > Metschnikowiaceae > Metschnikowia > Metschnikowia vanudenii. The sequence goes on from JAJMHT010000216.1 coordinate 19,426, forward strand.
TTGGCAAATGAGGCCTTCTCCACAGAAATACAAAGTATTTCCGTACTAGGTGTCCATGAACGCGGGTTGACTTTTCTGGTCGCAGGAACGATCGAGACAAATTACGAAAATATCAACAGCACTTTACTACGCCACCTTGCCAAAGCAAGCTCTGTCTTGGTGGGCGGTGTTGTAATTGCCCCGCAGGGAAATTGTGGTGTGTATGTGACTACCGATGGGTCTTCTGGTGTGCATTTCTTGGATATGTTTCCCCCGGAGATAGCGGTTGATTTGATCGATCATCGGGTTAGCGAAGTTAACTTCATTACAGAAGCGTATTTTGCAGAGAAAGGCACCATCCGTATACTTAAGTCGATTCTCAGCCATGGTCTCTCCAATCCCCTAAACCTAGAGATTGAGGTGCGCCTGGCCCTGAAGGTCCTGGGAAAATGGTTTAGTTTCCACACGAAACCCATCAGCATATTTCATCTGCTCCAGATCCCCGTCAAGAAACACGACTCGGTCCTTGAAATTCAAGACCTTAGTATAAGCTCGAAGCCAAACAACACTGAAGTGGAATTTTCATCGACTTTATCGTCCTTACCGGTCAAATTTGGCGTTGGAATGATGGATTGGAGCATTGCTGTGCCAGACTGTCAGCTGGTACCCATAAACATTGGGGAATGGTCGACTTCGAGTATGGTTTTTGACCCTCGGGTGCCCACAAATGTGAGTGTGTATGGGACCATCAAAAATATTCCACCCACTATGTTAGAAGTGTGTCTCGATGGATTGTCACCTATCAACCGTCTTGTTCGTCTGGCTATAAACGACAAGACCATAGACGTTTTTGTCAGTGCCAAGGACTCAGATCTGAACTCGAGGGCCTTACCCGGCTGGTTGTTTAATATCTTGACTCTGTTATACGCCCATACTTCTCTTCCAGTTCCACAAATACCAGGAAAACGTGACAGAAAGCTTTACAATGGTCACTCGATCTATTCCACCAATGTGGTAGTACAGACAAATGAAAATGGCGTTTTAACTATGCTAGTTGACTCAAGGACATCTGTTGACATGAAATCGTTGGATGTGATTGATTTCAATATTTCCACGTCCAGGATAACGTCGACGGTAGCTTTGTCGGAAAGTAATCAGACGTTTCTCGAGGCTCTGATTCCGGGAACGGGTATTATGGGCTTATCGCACCTCTCGACCTCTCTGAACATCTTGTCTCTAGACTACCACAATATTTCCGTCACAATCACTGAGCCAAGCCGCGCAGGTCGCTACTTGAATTCAGTTTTGATAAGTTCTGAAGTCAAAGTACCTGAATGGGCTGTCCACTTGAAGGAGGCGTATTTTCAACTGCCCGTCCTATCTACTTTTCTCAAAGATCTACGATTTGAGAGTAAGTCGTTTGCGATCACTCCGCAGAACTTGGTTTTTCCTTACACAGAGAACTCAACGTTTATAGATTGGCTTTTAATGAGTGCTCAAGTACTGACAGATAAAATCTTGTGCATATCATCGAGTCCAAGTCATGCTAAGTTTTTGGTGGACTTTCAAATTTCGAATCCACTCAACGTTTCGGTGCAGGTGACGGAGGACGTTCTAAAATTTGATGTGAAGTATAACCACACGACAGTTGGGCTTGTTGAGTTTGCCAGTTTGGAAATTCCACATTCCCCAGAAAGAATCTTGCTCACTTCAGAAATCACCATGTTTTATGATTCAAGCTCCCAAAGGGTCGTGGCAGAGGACTTTATAAGCCATATTATTTCAGGCGCAGAGAACACATACTTTGGGATAGCCGGAAGCCACACTCCCTCCTCAGAAAATGAAACAGGATTGTCAAGGTTTCTTCAAGAAATCCAAATTGATAGAATTCGTCTCCCGGAGTTGAATTTCACACGGAAAGAGTTATCAAACATGAATCTACAGTCTTTATTACCTGCAGAATTGAGTGATTCCAAAAAAATCGCAAATCTAGACACGAAACAGAGTCCTTTTTTGATCGATGCTACTTTCCACTTGTGGACCTCGGAGATAGACCTTACTGTGTTCAATCCAATAGCGAATATGGAGTTGAAAGTGCAAATTATAAATTGCTTGGCATCATATAAAGGCGAGAGCTTGGCGCATATCGAATGGTCCGAAGTGTTGATTGTTCCACCTGGTATCTACGTAACTCCCCGCATACCGATCACATTGTCAACGGGAATTGGAGCAGATATTCTTCGGAAAGCGATCAATGGGGATTTGGCCATGGATGTGGTTGCTGAACTCAGTGTGTTTGTTGAGCACTTTCCCGCAGAGCTCATGTACCGTGGAACTGGGCTCCGGGCGAAGGTAAAGTTATAGTTCTCAAAGATGCAGATAACTTCACGGAGCTTGGTTCTACTATTCGGAAAAAAAAAAAAAACAATACACGGAAGCTAAATTCCAAGAGATAAATAGACGGATTGGGAAGACTAAGCCTAGTATCATTCTCACTTGCGGTCATTTGTGAAACCTTGGAAAACATGGGAAATTCCTGGGGACTACTAGGTGCGTGAATTAATAAATTTGGAACCGCACAACAAGTTTCTGGAGAACCGACAAACCAAACCACAAGGAGAATTGTTGAGATTCCATTGATAAGAATCTGACAAGATGAAATATTTCCGCAAAGCCGGAATTATTAGCTGGTACCAAAGCCTCGGTATTATACGGGTGCGTATGTTCCCTTGCATTGGTCTAGACTCTGAGAGCAGATAAATTAGCTTTGAATTGCGGTGCACTATCCCGGGAATCTCGCGTGGAAACCACGTGACTCTTGTTTACCCAACGAGACCCTTTGCAGTCCCACTTCGGGAGTACGGTTTCGCATTTCGTGCTTGGCCGAATTTCGACTGCATATTCTCAAAATCTGGCAGCGGGCTTTTCCTATTTTCCTAAAAATAGGTGCGCTGCAAAACATCGAGGTTACTACTTGTTTTACATCAACTACTCTCAACATCACACAATGTACGGTTTAAAGGTTTCTTCTTTGATTGCACTCGCTATTGCTGTCCCACAGGTTCTTGCTACCCCACCAGCATGTTTGTTGGCGTGTGTTTCTCAAGTTGAAAAGCAATCTAAGTGTGACAGCTTGAGCGACTTCTCTTGTATCTGCTCCACTGAATACAGCGCTGTCGAGAGCTGTTTGGACAAGATTTGCCCTAACGGAAACGCCGATGCTGCCAAGACCGCCTTCAAGAACTCTTGTGGTAGCAAGGCTGCTGTTGTTTCGTCCTCCGTCTCTTCCAGCTCTTCCAGCACTTCGACTACTTCGACTTCGACTTCGACTTCTTCGGTTGCTCCTGCCACAACCTCGACCACTTCGTCGTCCAGCTCTTCTGCTGCTGCCACCACCCCAGCCACCACTTCTACTACTGAAGCTGCGAGATCTGCTGCCACATCCTCTGCTCCAGCTCCCTCCACTCTCGTTACCTCAAGCAGCTCCCTGACCACTCGTCCAGCCATTACCCTTACCGCCGGAGCTAACGAGTTTGGAAAGCCTTTCGGTGCTGCTGCTGCTGTTATTGGCCTTGTTGGTGCTTTGTTGTAAGGAACTTAGCAGTTTCCAGAAGGGGATATAAATAAACTTTACTTCACGCCTTGTGCTCCTATTCCAAAGGATTGGGAGGAATATCTGTTCACTCTCGTTTTTATAAAAATAAATAAAATAAATAAAATTAAACATAATAAACATAGTAAACAAAAATGTATAAATGCCTAAATGAAAAGTGGAACAATCTTGAAAGCAACAAGCTTCATCTCATTGCTAATAATTACAACAACTACAAGTGATATTCATAAGTCGCTTTATGCAAGCGAAGCTGCACTTTGGTCCGAAGAGAGTTTACCCCAGCCTCCGAAGTCGCCAACGATGGTTACAAGTTTGATTGCAACCACTAAAAGAATTATGGATTTCACCTGTTGTATGGGGGGCTTGTCGAATCTGTGACCTATCAGTTAAGGTGTACGTCATGCAAATATTTTCGCTATAACGCTTTTGTTTTGAAGAAATCACGTCTAATATAAAAGGCCGAAGTACATTCTTTATCTTTCTCAATAGATTATTTTCCCTTTAGGGTGAGGGACAATAAAAGTATAGGCATTTGGAAGGACGAATCCGGCTGTCCTATAGCTCTGTCCTCGGCCTCATTCTGGATAGGTTTAGTTGCGGGTAACATTGATGCAAAGAGTTCTTAGTGAAATTCATAGTTTCAAGATTTGTTCTACCCTAATTTGGTATTACGGACAACAAGAAAATCACTATATAAATAATACAAGGGTGCGTCTTTTTTGACTAAGAAGGGCAGTGTGAGTGAATTAAAGTAGATTTCATGATGGAAGAAACCGGACACATATTAATTTATTTAGCTTCTGATAACCCCTCTATAAAATCCTTAATTGAAGCACAATCTAATTTAATTAGCATTAATGCCTGATTTATTCCACATAATTCACTAAATTTTCAATAATAAACTCCAGTTCTTTGTATTAAAGTACTAACTTGGTTCAAACGACCAAGCGGACCGGAGCGCGGCGAAATACAGAACGGTACCATATTTTCAGCTCGCTGTGGTGGTCTTTTTAAAACGAGCAAACATGACCAACACAGAAGAAAACTGTAAGTAGTGATCCAGTAGTAATGGATTTTGATAAAAGAATTTCGAAAAAAGGGAAAACAAAAAACAAAAAAATGTTAAAATGATTCGTTTTGACGGAGAAAAGACGTAGTTTATAAATACCAAAGAAATATCGCGAAAACTCGAACTTCGAAATATACTGAGATGAGCGTCAAATAAGAAGGTTGGCTCTTTCGTAAGCTTTCTTAATTACTTTTTATTATTATTAGAAAAAGGCCATGGTGTAAAAGGAAATGGGGAAAGCCCCAAGCCGTTTGAATGAGAGGGGCCCTTTTCTCGTTCCTTAGGCGAGTAGAAGGTGTTTTAATTATTGTTGAAGGTGAAATCAAAGCATGGGATATCATCTGAGAGCTACAGCTTTATTATGACTATCCCACAAAGATTTTTTTGCAATACTTAGATTTGTTTCTCAAAGCCTTGTTTATTTATATCTAGCAATTTTCGTATTTCTTCAGCGAGTTGGTATCTAATTCTAGCAAGTGGATCCCTTGTTCGTTCAGAGGGATATCTGATTCAAGTTTAAAGGAATTAAGAAGATCCGGTATCTGTTCTCTTTCTCTTGTACAAGATAACCCAGCCGGGCGGAGCAGGCTTTCTGACAACCGGTGTCTTTTTCACAGCCAATGCTGAAGCCCATGTAGGGTTTGGAGCAGGGTTCGGAGTTTCGGGAGAAGCCGTTTTAGTCACTGGTAGGGTGATTATGGTTGGAGTTGGTTTGGTAGTTGGTTCGGTAGTTGTTGCGGTGATTGGTTTCGTAGTTGGTTTAGTAGTTGTTGCAGTGATTGGTTCGGTGATTGGTTCGTTGATTGGTTCGGTTGTTGGTTCGGTGATTGGTTCGGTGATTGGTTCGGTTGTTGGTTCGGTTGTTGGTTCGGTTGTTGGGTTCGTAGTATGGTCCGTAGTTTGGTCCGTAGTTTGGTCCGTAGTTTGGTCCGTGCTTGCTTCCGTTGTTGGTTGGGCCCAGGCCTCGGGAATCTCAAGCTCGGCATTTTCTACTATGTCCTTATCAGGTCTCTGTCTACCACTTCTTGCCCGAGGACCTTGAGAACTCTCTTCTTCAAGATCCTCTAAAGCTTTCGAAGGGTCCTCTATAGCATCGAAACCTGATTTGGGCTTTATGAATGTTTTAGCCGTGTTCAGCTCGTGAGTCGTTGTC
>JAJMHT010000217.1:0-25125 GCA_030583145.1 Metschnikowia vanudenii
TACAAGTCATAGACGGACCCACGCATTGAGACATAGGGTAGGGCCTGGATTCCGTTGCGTGGGGCACCTGTATATGCACGTGCCCGCACTCAGCACCCCCAGTGCAATACTTCCAGGATTGGCCTGTGACATAAACAAGACTTTCCCAAAAAAAAACTGTGGGTGTTTGGCGTTGCGCAGGTGGCAAGATCCATTAATAAAGACATTTTCGGCTTATTCGGTTCATCTTCTGTTTTTTGCGTGTGATTGGGGGTTTTTTTTTTCTCTTCTTCGGCTCCCAATATCCTTTAACCACGAGAAATGACTAAGTACCAAAGAGGCGAGCTCATGGAAGGCTGGAACGATTGTCCCGTGCCTGTATCAACTACGCCCAAAGGCTTGGCTGAAAAAACCCTGAAATCAAGGAAAAGAATGTCCAGATTACCTGTGGTGGGCAGTCAGCCAAGTTCAAGCGAAGGTTCATTGGGTGGCAGTTCCAGGAGCCTGTTAATGCCTCCAATCCCATCAACGCTACCACCTCCACCAAAGGCAGCACCAAAGGCAGAAGCAAAGGCAGAAGCAAAAGCGGCTGTCAGTGATGCTGTGACGGAGGAAGAATTAGACTTTCTGGAGAATGAGACCAAACTACGAGAATTAGTTGAATCTGCAGAAATATCCGATAAAGATAAGGAGTTTTTCTCCAAAAGATTAGTTGGTGCATTTCCCACGCTTGATGACCAACATAAGAAGTTCGTTTCTCAGATCGTGGATGGTGTGGCCGCAAAGGAAGCCTGTGGGGCCCTCAAGACCCAAATCTTGAATTACATGATGGCAAACAGTGGCGTGAGCATGTGGTGTGTGCCCTTGAAAAAGCTTGTGGAGACAACCAAGTGAGGGGACCAAGAGCGGTGCCAACCCAACTATGCCAAACAATCGTTAAGAAATGACTAGAATCTTACAGCTCAATGCATACGATGTACTTAACATAAAAATAACATACACGATGTATTCTGTTTTGAGATTGTAATTACTATACACACATACACAAGTCAAAAAGTCTTTCTTTTGGAGGGCCTTCCTGTCGATGGCAGGCCTTTGGTCCATTGGTTAATGTGTCCGTTGGATCCATTGGCCCATTGAGTCCATATCGAGGCAGAGCATAGATAATAAATAGCAGTTTGCCCAAACAAAAGTATCCTTTCCCCCGGCTTTCCCTCCAGAACCATATTAAGTCGGGGTAAAAAGGCGAAAGACACGTTTGCTCATGGTACAAAAGAAGCTAAGAGACCATACGTAGACGCCAAATACGGCAAATACGACAAAGCGTAAAACACTGTTTAAGCTCTCTTTCTTCTTCCGATTTGGGCCTGGAAACCCGTCTTGATACTGGACACGGATCTGGTGGATCCACATGCCTTACAGCTCAAGAAATGCAATCTGTTGGCGGACTCTCTCTTCAACTCTGTGTTCATGGACTTACAGGTTTTGCAGGTGACGTATTCGATGATGTATCTTCTCAACACGGACTCCATCTGTTTTGGCTGGAACTTACCCTTCAACACCAATCTCTTTTCACCATCAATGGAACCCGAAGTACCCAATTCAGCAAACAAAAACTGGATCAAGTGCTCGGGGTTTCTCTGCAAGACGGTGGCGATATCTTGGACGTTGGCAAAAAGTGTCTTTTTGGAGCCTTCTCTTTGACAGACAGGAGGAGGGATCTTGAACTTTGGACCACTTCTGTCTCCCGCCAACTCGGGGTTGTTTTGCTTCAAGATGTCGAAGAAACGCGACAAGAGATCCTCGTATGCAAGGCCCAACTTGGCCTGTGTCGATTGTTGTTTGTCTTCCACTGGTTCGGACGCAGCACTGCCGCCTGCGACCTCATCGAGTCCGGCCTCTTCCAAGGCATGATCGAATTCAGAAGTCTGGGCCGATTTAGTCGACTTCTTCTTCTTTTTCTTCAACCCCAAGTCGCCGAGCGACTCGCTGAGGTTGTCTACGGATATAGAAGCAGAAGACAGGCCTGCGGTGGCATCCTCGCCTTCTGCAGAAGTCTTTTTGGACTTTTTCTTCTTCTTCAATCCGGCAAACATATCGTCCATGTCTGCTGGGGCAGGTGTGGTGGATGAAGACACGGCTGCGTCATCGGTCTTCTTCGACTTCTTTTTCTTCTTCAAGCTTGGATCAAATCCCAAATCACTCATGTTTTTTTTTTGTGTGGTATTATTTGGTTTTTTAGGGTGTGGTAGGTAGATTTTTGCCTTTCGTCTGCTTCAATTTTTTTTTTTTCAGTCTTGATAGGCTTTTTTTTTTCCCGCTCTTTTTCATCTTTTTTTGTCTTTCCGTGCACGACCCCCGCACGAAGGGCCCTTGGGCAGTGGAGAGAAGAGTCACCCTACTAATTGGGTGGTTTTTGGGGGGTTTTGTGGTTTGTGTTTTGGTGGTTGAATTTTGGTGGTTTGAGTTTTGGTGGTGGGCCTGAATCTAGAAGTTTGGGTATCTGTTTTTTTTATGTGCTTGTTGTGATAAATTGAAGCATTGTGTGGCGTGAGTTGCATCTTAGACTTGACCCCGTTGTAAGCACCATGGCTGGGAGTTGCCGGTGTGTATGCAGTACGCGGAGTTGAGACGAAAAAGGGTGTGTTTTGGGGACAGTACGGGTTCTATGGAACCGGAAAAGGTTTTGGGATGTGTGGATTTTGAAGTGTTGGGATGTCTGAAGTTTGAGGTGTTTGGGTTTTAAAACTGTTTTATTATGGCGGAGAGTATATCATGTGTCGTCAGTTGTATCCGCAAGTACTTGTCCCAAATGCCATTTTAATTGTGCTACTCACGCATCACCGCGGACGTTTATATTCAAAGAGGGTTCCTGTTCGGACGAGCGTTGTGTACATTTATCCAATGAGATTTATCAGATCACTTGGCTTCGTGATTAGGAAACTGCAAAAATAAATAAGCATATACAAATGTTGATAATGCTAAGAGTAAACGAGCGTGTAGCGTCCCTTGCTAGTTGCATCAATAACGGACACACTAGGGCCTACCGGACTCCCTAGCCTTCCTAATTTCATGCAAGTGGATTAATATCACTTGCAAAAACTTTAAACACTTGCAAAAACTTTAAACTTTTTACGCTACACTTTAAGAGGTATGCTTCCACCCGGTCAGTCTTTTTGAAATTTCCACATGCTGTTTTTTTTTTTTTTTTTTTTGGAAAATGAATGTGGCTAGAACAATTTCTGAAAGCCTACTATGTCCAAAGAAAAAAGACTCTTTTTCTTTAAATTTTGCACAACCCAGGTGGAGGGGCCGCACCCACTCAATTGAAGTGGCACTTAGTGGCCTTAACTTTACTGGTTACAACGCCTGCATCGCTTCCTTTTTTATACATATCTTTTGTGTTCGGTTGACAGGAGGAATTTTGCATGGGAAGCTAAACCTCAAAGTAACAACCCGATTGTGGCCGGGTTCTCAATGGTCATGATAACGGGGTCGCAATTGTATATAAAAACAACTGTTGAACTGGTAAAACAAACTTCTTCTTTGCCGGTTTTCATTATTAAGAAAAAGACTTTTTCGATAAGCTATGTTGAGATAAGCTAGTGGGCTGCTGGGCTAGATTGGATGGTAATTTCGCGGAAGAAAAAGTATTGTTGAACACATTTCGCAAAATATTTGAAAACTGGAAAACAATATCTTAGTGTAAAATATGAAATCCCCTTTGAGTAAATGAACACAACGTCGAATAGCACGTAAATTGACTTTTCATATATACGGAGTGACGAGAACCACTCCGGACCAGTAGTCTTCAAATAGGGCCTGTTTTTTTTTTTTTTTTTTTTTTTTTTGCCCATACTGCGAGTCCAAACACATATTCTTCAAGGCTAATATAAAGCAAATATCTTCCAAAGGAGTATTTTTAGTCATGTCCAAATAAGATTCTCGTTTGAAATAGGTTCAATCAACCCCAGCTTGATTCATTGAATTTTACTATTGTTTACTACGGAGTCAGTCCTTGCCAGAAGCAGAATTGCTGTAGTCGCAGCCAAACAGCCAAACAGCCAAACAGCCAAACAGTCGCTTCACCTTCTTTTGGCACTAGCCATATACACAATTAATTTTGAACAGATTGGGTTTTTCGACAAGAAGAAAATATCTTCTTAAAATTTCACAAGTGAAAGCACCAACGGAACCTTTTCCTTGCTAGAAAGGGAATAAGCGATAACTAAGTGAGTTATCACTTGGGGTAGAGTGGCCAATATCGCACCCTTTCTGGGTAAACTTTTGACTCATTCTAGTGGGTTTTGGGTTTAAAGTAAAGTTTTTGAGCACAAAGCTACTAGGGTATGTGGGGCCACAAAACAGTCTATAATACCGGGAGAAGGGTTTCAGGATAAGTTATTAATCACCACTCTTTTATGCTAACTGTTTGGACCTGATGTTTCGGGTGCGGGTGAATCACTCTGCTTTGCGCTAATATCGTGACAAAATGCAATACAAGTACCAGTATTTTCTGAATCTGGTTCCATTGACAGATTTTTTTACGGAATTTCTTACAGTCAAAGCAACATAAAAAATCTACAAGAGAACATAGAATGTGGATATTCACCGTATTCTTTTCACTGTTCACCAGTTGAAAGTTCGTAATAATCATCTTCGCATTTACTCATCACTATAGTGCAAGTTTTAATGGTAAACTTACTTGATTGTCATATGCTAAGAATTTTCTTTTCAGTTAAAAAAAAAAAAAAAACATAAGATTCAAGTGACTCCAATTCAAGGAAGGCTAAACGATGCATGTATTCTAAGTGTATTTCGCTGGGATGCCCCTTTCTTGGAATATTCTCAAACTTCCCTACACTTCCCAATACACCCTATGTCGAATATACCAAACATTTCATACAACAGGGAAGAGAATATGTCAAGAATATGGATTTTAAGCATCTTTAACTAGTAAAATTCAAAATAACAGGGTGAAAAGAAGTATTCTAGTATTTTGTTGCAAAATTGGAATGAAAAAAAGAATCCTATGCCGTAAATCTACTAAATATCTTTTAAAGAAGCTGTTATTATTTGCCAATATTTACCAAGAATGGGCCGTACCATGATGTCTATCGCTATAAAGAGGATATCGACCAAAGACTGGGGGTACACCCGTACACCCGCTTACCTCGTCAGTTTGGACCCCGGCGAAATTTGGTCAAAATTGAAAGGTTTTCAAAACATTTTGGCGGTAAAGTATTGAGCCCAACTTTAGGTTTCCAAAGAGCATATTTTTGGCAACATTAAGGTTGGTGGTTGTGCTTTGCAGCCACTTCAAATTAGGATGGGTCCACATCATGAATGGCTGCGCGATACTAGTGGTGCTCGGAATATTCCATGTTTTGAGCAGTAGAAATGGCCTCAACTACAACGATTTAAGTAAATTGACTCCATTTTCACTCGGTGGCGGCTATGAGTAAAGTTTGAGATGAAGCAAAACAAATCGAAACCTATAGATAAGGCATTTTTGGCTACTCAGAGCAAGAAGCATTGGATTAAGATGCTTTCATCACAACTGTTCCAACGCAATCTCTCAAAGATGTAAATCTCGCGAGGTGATACTGCAGCAAAAATTACACCTGGTGGCAACATACCACCAGTGGAGAGTGATACATTCATAGCCAAAACAACAGGCAAAGAATACGCGTGTGGTATAAAAAACGTAGATGAATTGAAAGTTCTTGATTTGTCCCGCATGGAAATCATGTTCATAGACATGCGATGGTGTACATGTATTCTCTTGTATTACTTGCTCTACTTACAAGCTGCATCCGACCCTTAGAACAGCAACTTCTCCGTCTTCTTCTCTACGGCCTCCACATCAGCGTTGGCGGCCTTTTGGGTAGCCTTTTGGGTAGCCTTTTGGGCAGCGTCAAGGGCCTCGGAGGCCTGTTTATCGATCTCGTAAGACTCTTGGCCCGGAGTGTATGTGATCTTGGTGTCTTCGCCCACGTCCTCCACCTTGATGGTTTCTTCGGGAGCAAACTTCAGCAACATCCAATTCTCCACTTCCGTCTTGCCGTTTTTCTCTGCCTCGAAGAGGGCATCGTGGCTGGACGTGTTCTTGGCGTACACATCGGCACCGTACTTCTCCACCAACAACTTCACCATATCCAAATGCCCGTTGTACGCGGCCCAGTGTAGAGGCGTATTGCCAATGTCGTTTTTAGCATTGGCCAAAGATACTGCCTCATCATGGCTGACCAAAGAGAGCAAGTACTCCACCACAGCCAAGTGGCCATTGGCCGCGGCCATGTGGACGGGTGTGCTCAACGTGTTTTCGTCTTTAATCGTGGGAAGAAGGCTTCCTGGTATTATGTTGGAGAAGATTTCCTGGAGGTACTCGAGATCGCCTTCTCTTGCGTCGTAGATGATGGCATCTTGTTCTTCCTGAGTGAGCGAAGTAACGGTCATGTTGAGAAGGGGTATGCTTTTGTGTATGTTGATAGTCTTTATTCTTGCTTTACTTGTTTAATTGTTCTTTGAAATAGGTTGCTTTTCAAACTTGCAATCAATCCCGGTGTCAATCTATCCGGTCTTCTCCAGCCCTTCCATCACCTTGAGAGATGAGTTTTTCGATGCCTGGGCCGCACAATATACCTCCGTGCACCAGGAGTACCTACTTCCACCTACCCAACCATACCTTAGTCAGCAAGAGAGCCGGGGTATTTTACGTCTGCTTGTCGTTTTGGTAAATCTGCTTAGACACGTTTTGGTAAATCTGCTTACATCACTTTTTGAAGATATGGCTAAGGATGACATTGAAACGCGGAAAAACCCGTTTGCGACGCGCAAAGCCACCACGGTGAAGAGGGGCAAAGATGAAGTCTACCCTCACCGCAAAGGCCTCAATAGGCCCGAGTTCATAGGTGATTCGCCGCTAGATCTTTTGTTCCAGGAACTCGAAGTCAAGTTATCTGGTAGTCTTGAAAGCATTTCTGTGGAAACTCTCGCAGAAACGCTCTTCCCCAATCACATTCCCGCCTCTTTGTATCACCTCCGGTATATGGTGGTGGAGAAGCTCCTAGAGTACCTCCTTCTGGTCCAGGAGTACGCCCTTGAGGCGCTGGCAAAAGCCAAACAGAAAGACTTGATTGTCATCTCGCTCCACGATATCAAGACTTTTGGCAAGTTGGTCAATGCCATCATCTTGCTTGGAATATACCCTGTCACTTCCGCGTTTGGTATAGGCGTGCCCATAGAAAAGCGGAGGCTCAATGATTTCGGCAAACCGCTGTACAAAGCGTTGAAAGTGCAACCCATACCACCCGTTGCAGGCGCAGCCTCGCTCTGTGAAAAGTATCTGCCGCACCTTCGCCTTTTGCTGCTTCTCTATCGCCACCTATGGCGTGTTTTCTCCACCGACTCCGATGCAAGAAACCTCCTCATGAAAGGATCTGGCTTTTCGGATTTCTTGGTTGTGGCACTCACCTTGATGACCGTGCCGTATTTCGACGCGTCTGTCCGTGTCAAAATTGCTTCAGAGTTCCTGGAGCTCTCCAAACTCCCCACCACATATGAGCTCTACCAAGACTATTCTTTGCTTCTAGCCACACCGTCGCCCGCGTTTTTCAAGGCCACGGTTATGGAAAAACTCCTGCTTCTACCTTCAAAGGCACCCAAGGGTGACGGGGTGCTCACGTTGGTGGAGTTTGTTTTGGGGTTGCGCGATAATGACGAGATCAACGTGGAGAAGTTCGACCACGTCGCAAGCGTTTTGCTTCTGAAGCCCAAAAGCCTTTCTTCCGTGGAATACTTCTCGTCTATCGGTGCTCAGTGCTACGAGATACTCGTCAATATAAACCGTCCTACAATCTCCGCCTGTGTTAGTCACGTCCTCGAGAAGTTGTGGCTCAAAAACCATCGTATAGTGCACGACTTCTTCTTGCAAAGATTATGGACAAAATTCAACCCGCCTGCAGACCCCAAAAAGGTCGTTCTCGTGTCGGAAAAGGACCTCAACAACAACGTCAACGTTCTTCTATCGTTGACAAACAGAGGTCTTCCAAGGGACTTGTTGATGGCCACTTTCACGCCCATATTGGTACCTTTTTGGTCGTATTATTGCTTCCTACGAAAGATCGGCAAACCCGCCGAAGTGGTGCAAAATATTTTGGTGAGTTTCTTTACACAAATCAGCATCGACGAAGAAGACGCTTGCGCACAACTAGACAGAATCTGTAATAACCTTGTTGCCGAGGAGGAGTGGAAGTTCCGCTTGGGGTCTAACCAGCTTGTGGAAATTTACTCTTCCGATACCACCAGCTTTGAGCGGACCGATCCCGAGAAAAGAGTGCTTCTGTTCATGTCAATGTTGGACACCAATTGTCAGGCGTTCATCGCTCTTGCGGAGCAGCTTGACGATACCCTCATCAAGAAACTCTTTGTGTCGTTGCTCTCCAAATGGGTGGACGACCAGAAGCTGACCACCACTTCCTTGGATGAGAATCCCTTCCTCAAGCTTGTGGACTTGCGCCTCCTAGAAAACATCGGCAACAAATTCAAGGACCGTTTGGCCCAGACGCCCTTCGATATCTTGCAACTTGTCCTGAAAGTCTTGGGCCCCAATGTGGACAATAGTCTTAAAACCAGCAGTGTTCTTGCCACTGAGAGCGCTACAGAGGAGACAGAGGCCGATTCTGATGACGAAGATGATCAAAGCGAAGGGCCCGTTTCATATGAGGTGGTGACCGTGGTCTTAGAGCTTCTATCAGCCATTATTTCAGAAACACAACCCGCGGAGCTCAACGACGAATGTCGCAACGTTCTTGCCCAAATTCGTACCACGCTCACCAAACATTACCAGGGCTTAAAGACCGGCCAGAGTCTTGCATCCCGAATTGGTCTTCTTTTGGAGGAGGACAAGGCCCCAGATTCGGAGTTCGAACTAGAGAAAAGGGCTTTCACCCGTGCCATAACCAACCTTAATGACCCTTTGGTACCTATTCGTGCACATGGCTTATACCTTTTGAGGCAACTTGTAGAACAGAAGAGCTCGGTGATTTCTGTCGATTTTGTGGTCAAACTCCATCTCATCCAGCTCAAGGACTCCGACCCGTTCATATACCTCAACGCGATCAAGGGTTTGGATAGTTTGCTTGGACTCGATGATACGTCGGTGTTGCCTGTTCTCACACTGTTATATAGTGGGGCTGATTTGGATTCTGGGTCTGGATCTAACGTGAAGTCCGATGACACCGAGTCCCAGGATATCCCCCACCTGGCGGATTTGGACGAGAGATTAAGGGTCGGCGAAGTGCTCTTACGTTACATCCAAGCGCAAGATGAGGCCTTTTCTGGAAAGATGGCTCGTTTTGTTTGTGAGGCTTCATTGAGTCTTATCCGTAGACAGGCTAATGATGCACCCAAACACGACGACCGCCTTAGAATGTCGGCCATGTCGATTTTGGGCACGTGTTGCAACACCAATGTCTTGGGGATCCTAGACAATGTGGCGAATGCGGTTGATTGTGCTATTGGGATATTGGAACTCGAAACAGGAAAAGACAAGGCCATAATGAGAAGATCGGCGATCGTGCTTATTCATGACTTGGTGTGTGGAACTTCCAAGTCCGATAAAGTTCCTTTCCCTCGGAACTACATCGATAAAGTGTTGACGGTTCTCCGCTACGTGCAAAGCCATGATCTGGACATGTTAGTACGAGAACAGGCGTCCTCAGTATTGGAATATATAGACGAGTTGGTCAAAGCAGTGTTTGAATAAGAAGACTGAAATCCACATAAGCTACATTCACAAGAAACATTATTTACTTAATTTTATTTTGCGCCGTCTATATACTTCAGGCATTAGAATACATAACTTCGTTTAGTCAACCTCCTCCATGGCAGACTCAATAGCTGGCTCCTCAGTGGCGTCAGCAGAAACCTCTGCTTCGACCTCCTCCTCTTCCTCGATGTTCAAACCCAAAGAAATCAATCTGTTAATTCTGCCAGCGAAAGAAGATGGCTCCTCCAAGGTGAAACCAGAGGTGAGCAAAGCGGTCTCGTACAACAAGGTGGTCAAGTCCTTGACGGTCTTGTCCTCAGCACCGTCAGCGTCGACCTTCTTTCTCAACTCCTTAATGATAGAAGACTTAGGAGAGATCTCGAAAGTCTTCTTGGAGGACATGTAAGAGGACATGGTGGTGTCTCTCAAAGCTTGGGCCTTCATGATTCTCTCCATGTTAGCGGACCAGCCGAATTGACCAGTTCTGATGGCAGCAGGAGCGTCAACCAACTTGTGAGAAACAACAACCTTCTCGACTTGGTCACCCAAGATCTCCTTCAAGGCCTTGGTCAATGGCTCAAACTCAGCGACCTCCTTCTCTCTTTGAGCCTTCTCCTCCTCGGTCTCCTCCAACTCGAAGTCCTTGGTGATGTCGACCAACTTCTTGTCCTCGAACTCCTTCAATTGAGTCATGGCGTACTCATCAATTGGCTCAACCAAGAACAACACCTCGAACTTCTTAGCCTTCAAGGCGTCCAAAAACGGAGAGTTCTCAACAGCCTTGATGGACTCACCGGTGATGTAGTAGATGTTCTTTTGGTGCTCTGGCATTCTGGTGACGTAGTCAGACAAGGAAGTGTACTCCTCGGTGGACTTGGTAGAGTAGTATCTCAACAACTTGGCCAAAGCATTTCTGTTTTGTTGGTCCTCGTGGATACCCAACTTGATGTTCTTGGAAAATGCAGTGTAGAACTTCTCGAATTGCTCAGAGTCCTCAGCAATCTCGTTGAAGGTCTCGATCAACTTCTTAACGATGTTCTTTCTGATGACCTTCATGATCTTGTTTTGTTGCAACATCTCTCTAGACAAGTTCAAAGGTAAGTCCTCAGAGTCCACAACACCCTTGACGAAAGACAACCATTCTGGGATCAACTCATCGGCCTCGTCAGTGATGAACACACGACGGACGTACAACTTGATGTTGTTCTTCTTCTTCTTGGACTCGAAAGCGTCGAATGGGGCTCTCTTTGGAACAAACAAGATGGCCTTGAACTCCAATTGACCCTCAACAGAGAAGTGCTTGACGGCCAATGGGTCCTCCCAGTCGTTGGAAAAGGACTTGTAGAAAGCATTGTACTCGTCTTGAGTAACGTCAGAAGGAGCTCTAGTCCACAAAGGCTTGGTCTTGTTCAACTCCTCGATCTCGGTGACGTTCTCCTTGACCTTCTTGGTTTCCTCTTCCTTCTTCTCACCCTCGTCTTCGACCTCCTCCAACTTAGGCTTCTTGTCGTCGCCCTCTTCCTTAGACTCTTCCTTCTCAACAGGGACGTCCTTCTCAACCTCCTTGGTGACAACCAACTCGATTGGGTAAGAGACGAACTCGGAGTGTCTCTTGACAACCTCCTTGATTCTCTTCTCCTCCAAGTACTCCAATTGGTCCTCCTTCAAGAACAATCTGAGAACAGTACCACGGGAGATTCTCTCGTTGGTCTCGTCCAAGGTGACGGTAAACTTACCACCAGCGTTGGACTCCCAGACGTATTGCTCATCGTCGTTGTGCTTGGAGATGACTTGCACGTGGTCAGCAACCAAGAAAAGAGAGTAGAAACCGACACCAAACTGACCAATCATAGAAACGTCAGCACCTGCAGACAAGGCCTCCATGAAGGCCTTGGTACCAGACTTGGCAATGGTACCCAAGTTGTTGATCAAGTCAGCCTTGGTCATACCAATACCGGAGTCTCTGATTTCCAAAACCTTGCCCTCTGGCTTGGGCGTAAGGCGGATGAACAACTTAGGCTCGCTCTCCAACTTGGAAGGGTCGGCCAAAGCCTCGTATCTGATTTTGTCCAAAGCATCGGAAGCGTTGGAGATCAACTCTCTCAAGAAGATTTCCTTGTTGGAGTACACCGTGTTGATGATCAAGGACATCAACTGAGAGATCTCAGCGGTAAATTCGTGTGTTTCAACCTTTTCAGCCATTTTTGTGTGATGTGGAAGAATATTTTGTTTTTGGGTGGGGTGCAATTCACGTGGGTTTTTCGCCCTATATATATGTGCCACCACTGTGCGAGGGTGCCACGTCTGGAGAAGTTTCCACGGGCTTCTGTGGGTGCGCGCACGACCCGAGTAATGGCGCGGTGGTGCCATGGAAGCGTGTGGAAGAGTGAGGCGAGGGAGGACCAGGAAGTCCAATGGAGGGGGTGGGGATGGGAGGATTGGAGGATTTGTTGGATTTATTGGTTTTGAAGTTTTTTTGAACGGTTGGGTGTTGAGATTTTTGCAGACTTGGCTTTTTTTTTATTGTTGATGATGTTGTTGTTGATGATGTTGTTGTCTTAGATTTTGTCTTAGATTTTGTTTTAGAGCTTTGGATGGTGGGTGCGCTTTGGGTGGTGCGCTTTGGGTGGTGGGTGCAAAATTTGGCTATGTTCGCCATTGTTGTCACGCACTTCACGCATTTCTTCGTCACTTGTAGCTACACCAAGAAAGTGGGTTCGGAAAAGCAGAGCCGCAATGTTCCCCAAGTGATAGAAGAATTTGTCATTATTTTCTTGGTGTGAGATTGGGGGTCGTGTAGCGATAAAATTGGGGGGTGGGAAATTCCCGATTTTACGTACAATGGCGTGGAAGAAGGGAATATTATGATGTGGAAGAAGGGAATATTATGGTGCACTCATGTGGTTCTATGGTAGGGTGTTACTGGGAATTTGCCATTTTCGAATTTTGGAGAAATACACTTGTCGCAGTTTTATTACCAGTGGAGCAGGGAATCGTAATGACTTTTGAATAGGGCGATTCTCAAACGAGCATTTGGTCCAACAGAGCCAGGTGAGAATTACCCCACACTTATACACCAGGTGGTGGATAAACCTGGGTTTTTGGTCTTTCAGAAGACCAATGCAAAGATAACTCAAAGAGAAGGCCCAATTGTTTTTGAAGGAATGTTTTTGAAGGAATGTTTTTGAAGGAATGTTTTTGGGGGTGCTGGGTGTCCAAGTACTGAGCGCGTTACTGTGTATCGTTGTAAAGAGGACAGCGAAAGGAATTAACCTGGGCCTCTCACCCGTACACCAGCTTAGGTCAGCAGTTTGGACCCAGGCGAAATTTTGTCAAAAACTGTAGTAGTTGTTTAATATTTTGGCTGGAAAGTATTATGGATCGAGTGAGGTCTTTGATATCTCGTTTTTGGAATTTCTCACGATGTATAATGTGTATTGCAGCCACTCCAGAAAAGAGGGGGGCACCCCGCCATGGATGGTTGTGCGATAATATTAAAATATCGTCTGAGTGCTTGATGTTCTGGTGTCAAGTGGTGAGTCAATTTTTAAACTACTGATACCCTTTATTTAAGACTAACTAAGCTTCTTGGTGAATACCACAAGTACTTCAATTGCCTCACAAGGATTGTTTGAGTTTGAACAATAGCCTAGGTATAGGAAATGATTGACGAGTATGCTTAGAGGATCATTACAGACGTAGCACCCGAAGAGAGCAGTCCAATTCCACATGCTCGAATGTTGAAATATGCTCAAGGCTATGTTTCAGGTTCTTTTCGCAGCAAGTGGGCTTGAAACGCTATGCTTTGGACCTTTGATGGTGATTCTCTCTGAATATGCAAACGCCTTAATAACGATAATAGAATCGCAGTATATAACCGGGATCTTTACAATTTCTCTTGACACCCTTTCACTGAGATCAGGATTATCAGGAAGATTATCCACAGTGACATAACAAGCTAGTCATGAACCATAGGATCAAACTTTCTTGAATAAACATCACTTGCAAAAGGCTTCCGCTGGAGTTTCTGGGCTTCGGTTCCGTTCGGAACTATGGGTATTCTAGCGAACGGTGGTATTCTCGCCTCCTTCGGTTATGGACGAGAAGCATTACGCTTTTTTGACTGTGAGAACCAAACGAAGCAGTGAAGTAGCAACACTTCTTCCTCAGGGCGTGCCGAACCACCTCCGTAACCTCACCCTGTATTTCCTTACTCTTCCCCTTGTCAGTAACACAAAAAGTCCCGCAATACTTCCAAAGAGAAACCTGATTTTGGACTTGCGAGATCCAAATACAACCAATGATCAATGAAATTTGAACGAGTCACTCAGTGCCAAAGGCCACCTTCTCGTTTTGTCATATTAGCAGATGCTGATCAAAAAACACACACTGTAGATTCTTTCGCTCTTCACGAAGGCAGAAGACTCCTTTGGTAGCTCAAAAGGAGCCGCAAAACCGCTTACACTCAGATCACGGCACTTATCTGGGCTTTAAGAAGTATTCTTGCACCACACTCAAAAATCATACCAGTTCAAAAATGAACAGGTTTCTTCGCAAAGAACCCCATGCCTCAAAGAATGAAGTCACAAACATGACTAGTAAACGTTAAACTTGCAGGCGCAATGCACCTCAGTCCCCTAAAAGCCAGCCTCAGTTGGACTTGACGAAAAACGCTAAAACTGAAGAGTAAGTTAGCCAGTCCCGACTGGAGTGAAAATAACTCTTTCAACCAAGTAAGGCAAATACCCTTTAATCAACCCTCACCAGAAATATACCTTCCTCTGTGTGAAGTCCAGATGCTTTACCGCATATGCCATACAGAACTCTTTGCTAGATGCCAATGCACATTTCACTGGACTGAAAGAAACATCATCATTTCTGATCTCCCAAAACTTAGCCTTCTCCAAAGCTCGGAGCACACCATGAACTTGGACTCTCTCTACTGTGGCGTCGGAAACAGAGATAGCCAAGTCCAAAACATCTCGGGAAAAATCCCAAGACTCGATCCCGTTGGGTATGATTGCATTGACTCCATCACAAACATGATGGTTAGCGAACCAAGGCATAACTTCTACTCCGAGATCAATGAAGGCGGACACGTGACTAAGTATCCATCTTTTTCCCACCCTAGCCACCATGACAAGGTTGGGCCGGTAGAACTTTATGCCACACCCACACTTCTTGAAGTGAGCTCGAGCAAACCCAACAAAAAACTCAGAGTCTTCTTGGGGTATGACACCGACACTGATAAGAGGAGTTCCCCCTCGAAGAGGACCAACTGCATTCTTTGTAGAAGTCCCTTCAGGCTCACAGATACCACTACTTGTCCATAAATCACATTTTATGATGTTTAATGGACTGAAATGGGTGACAAACATTACATGTTCATGCGATTCAGCATTTGCCGTGACAAAAGGGGTCCAATTCTTCTCCATTTTTTTCTCTAGCTGATTCTTGATCGTGAGCTTCTTGGTCCGTGTGAACCAGTTGTGTTGCATCAATTCACTGTCGGGAGTTTCGGCTGATTTTCCTTTTTGAAATTGGAAAGGAAAGCTCATGAACATTGAACGCCTTAGATGGAGGTTAGGAATGGTATTCTTCCCTTGTTCAATCCTATGGTAGGCATTGAACACGACTACGGGCTCTTCATGTCCGTTTTTGTTCTTTACAAGAAGCATACGGGGGTCTTCTGGACCCCAGAACTTAAAGGTCTTTCCAAGATCACACGGCACCGGAAGAATACGAGGAAATCGATACAGCAGAAACTCTTGGGTGCCCAAATAGAAGTTCAGTGGGTCTGTCTCAGAATCCAAGGAGCTGGTGGGAAACACCAAGCGGACATCTTCAACTTCGTGCCATTCCTCATCGTAAACTTGAGCAAGAAGCAAACTTACCCTAGGATCTCCTCTCAGCCCAATCTCTGACATTATCAAGCGAGATACAACGAAGTGCACGTTGTAGTCCTTTAGCCACACCGAAGAGCCCGAAAGCCTATACCAGTGTGTGTGGTATTTCTCGTTGGACATGTAGTTTTCAAGGATAGGGAGAATGTGTTGATTATAGCTATCTCCATATATTTCGGCCTCGTCCAAGAAGATTTCGAAGGTTTTGTTGAGATTTAGCGATAGACGCTCACTGTCATCTGTTGCAAGCTTGAGCTTCTGTGCATTTCCCCTACAATCTCGGATGTTAGAAGTGCCATACATGAGCGACTCCATCACCTTAAAGCTCCGCGATTCATGTGGGGGCAGTGCCAAGACTTCGGAGTCTTTGATTTGAAACGTTGGCCATCCTTCGCTTGCACTTCCTTTTAAATGGGTTTCAACGGCATGTTTTGGAAACACAAAACCCGCGGGTAAAAGGACCTTACGTGTTCTTGAGGTGCTAACGATCCTATCAAGGTTAATAATCGTCGGGGCCCTATTCCTATTCTCCTCATAAAATACCCCCACTAGAAGTAGTACCATAAAAGCAAATATGGTTGTTACAAAGATTTTTCTCCGGCTGCCTCGGGCTATGGAAAACATGTGCAACTGACAATGAACAAAAACAGATGGAAAATGGGTGGAGAGTGGAAGTAAAATGTATGGAAAGCAGAAGGGAAAGCAGAAGGGAAAGCAGAAGGGAAAGCAGAAAGGAACAAGAAAAGCCCTTTCAGCGGTTTCCGAAGCCAGGAAAATCCCACTTGGATATTCTTTTTTCGTCTACCACTTACCTCATCACAAACGTTATGGGCTCTGGCCAGGCCCGGTAATTCGGGAAACCTTTAGAAGAGTGGCACTGGTGGTGTGCGCACCTCTGGGCCCTGGGCCTGGGCCTTTCTGCTAGTGAGGGGTCGACGACACGACAAAATATAATCTTTGTAGTTTGATTTTTCGGGTGAATTTCCTTTGATAGATTTAGGGGGTACAAGTGGTATTTCTTTTTTGTTGTGCAAACCCACTCTGGTGAGTGGATTTTGGTTATTTACAGGGATTTTACTCGGTACTTGATCGGTAATTGATCGGTATTTACTCGGTACTTATTCGGTATTCTATTAGTATTTAATTGGAATTTATGTCAGGATCTAAGTAGTCCGGCTGGTTAATATATCGTGTGTATTTCAGTGATGATAAGTAAAGGTAACGATCTCCAGAGGATATCGCTGCCTGTTTATATAGTTTCCATATGGTGTGTCAAAGACGATTGCTAATAGAGGGATGACTAATGCGGGACGAGACCATAGACGAGTCACATGAAGAGTTGGTCGAATGATATGAGGTCCCTAACAATTGAATTGGTATTTAATTGGTATTTAATTGGTATTTAATTGGTATTTAATTGGTATTTAATTGGTATTTAATTGGTATTTAATTGGTATTTAATTGGTATTTAATTGGTACTTAATTGGTACTTAATCGGTACTTAATTGGTACTTAATCGGTATTTAATCGGTACTTGATCGGTACTTAATCGGTATTTAATCGGTACTTAGTCGGTATTTAATTAACATTTATTTGGTATCTAATTAATATTTAATTGGTATTCGTGGGGTGTGCTCTCAAGTGATTTTTGCTTTGCTCGTTCGATGGGACCGAAAAATGGAACCGAAATTTGGCTGCGAAAACCTCGGCCACCTTCTGCTGCGGGCACCCTGGCCCTTTTTAGTGTAAACCTTTGAAATATTATACGTGACAGGTAATTTATTTGTACACCCCAAGAATTTTGAATTTTTGCATGTATGGAATTTAACGCTATTACTGGATTTATTTTGATGTTATGTTTAAAAACTTTCTGTTTTCTTTTTTAGTGTTGGGCTAATGTAATGGTTATGCTGGAACAGAGTTCTCAGAGTTCTCAGAGTTCACAAGTTTCCCAGGCTTCCCAGGCTTCCCAGGCTTCCCAGGCTTCCCAGGCTTCCCAGGCTTCCCAGGCTTCCCAGGCTTCCCAGTTTCCACGCACTGTGCAGAGGTGCACGACTCCACGTGCACCCATTGAATTGTTAGGATCTTCACATGTCACATGGCTTTTCCAGTGAAGCAGGGGAATTTCCTTGCTAAACATGACATTTGGAATTCACTGAATTTTGTGGTTCGGGATTAAATTTGTTGTGTTCTTCTCGTCGACATAAACTAGCGAGGATTCCGGCCATGGGTATTGTGCTTACAAGCCATATACAGAGAGTTACTTCGCACCTTTGAGAACATGGAGAAACCCCGAAATACTCATTTTTACTCGAATAAGTTTTTGGGGCTTCTTTTGGTGGGCTTCTGTCGTCAAAAGTTAAATCTTCCACACGATTCTATGAATGGTTTGAGACACCTTCTGCTGCAAGATTACCTTCTGTTTTCTTTTGTTTCAATATTACCTTCTTGCTGCTGATTACTTGGGTGTGGTGTTCTCTACGCCCAGTACTGAATTCATAGTACTATGTCACACGATGGCTCAAGGATATTCCAACAATCCGACCCTATTTACATGAAAAGTATAACCAGTGTAACTTCAAACACGGCTCAAGTACAGCGGCGATTATAAAGACCCGGAAACGGCGGCATCCATGATGAGAATTAGAAATACCCGGTCATCCCAAAAAGACGGACACGCCAAAAACAAACATATTTGGAAAGCCTCTTTCAAAAGACTGCCACCCAATCAAATTACGGGGATCTCGAAATATTTAGACATTGAAGAACCTGGTGTTTTGAAGTTGTATCATAAAACTCCCCATATTGAATTTACTAAGCACATGTTTTTGTTTTCTTCTGTAGTGAAGTTTTTACTGTGATAAGTTATAAAAACCGGGTACTTGGCTATGAGCCGGGAGTCTTCACCTAGGCCTTATTCTATATATGAAGAGATATTACTGGACTATAATAGTCACCAGATCTGCCTCTACCTACATCTCCAGATATTCATAACAATCTTCGTAGCTCATGCAAAATAGAGCTTTCCTAATCTCAGTACCCTTTATCGGGTGTGCCGACATTGCTCGATCTATCTGTTGTTATGTCGGTGTGTAGACCAAAACTTTATGACTCTGCGCCTGCTTGAGTCCTCTTGTTAGCAGTGTTTTCCACTACCATTGGTCACGTATATGCATCACCTCATATAAAATAATCACAGAGCTACACCAGCAATATCGAGGTATCTGTCGCTATAAAGAGGATATCGACCAAAGACCGGGGTACACCCGTACACCCGCTTACCTCGTCAGTTTGGACCCCGGCGAAATTTGGTTAAAATTGAAATGTTTTCAAAACATTTTGGCGGTAAAGTATTGAGCCCAACTTTAGGTTTCCAAAGAGCATATTTTTGGCAACAAAAAGGTTGGTGGTTGTGCTTTGCAGCCACTTCAAATTAGGATGGGTCCACATCATGAATGGCTGCGCGATACTAGTGGTGCTCGGAATATTCCATGTTTTGAGCAGTAGAAATGGCCTCAACTACAACGATTTAAGTAAATTGACTCCATTTTCACACAGTGGTACCCAGGATTATACTTTTCTTGAAGAAAGCGCCAACCAACATGAGAAATATAAGTTGGAAGAGACTTCTGAAGAGAAAATGTGGAATGATTGAAATAAGGAATCACCCACTGAAGGAAGTTCCCGATTAAACTGATACAAGTACCTCCAGAAATGTTTTACCAAACCATAGCATATTCTTGATAGCACAATACACGTTGCACTGGCTTTAAAACAATTCATCACAAGTATCACCAAGCGTGTAATCTGTCAAAGAATTAATTATTCAATACATGTGCATTGTGAAAGAGTAAAGATGAATTGGAGTTATTCAATTCTGGTCGCGTGAAGATTATGCCTAAATATATCCAAGGGTGTAGACATTTGGCGGTGTAGAATAGATGAAGTCAAGTACGATCACAGCTTCCCTAACTTGCGGTTGGAATTCAAACAACTCAAATTTTTTTGCGCCATCTGTTTGATCTATTTCACCGTATTGCGCAGGTGCAAGTCGTGGAACTCGGTTTTGGGTTTTCCCTTCCATTATCTAGTGTTATTTGACCCCATCAAAGGTGGTTTCTCTAAGGTGGTGGGTAACAGGCTGAAATGATTTCGTCCTTCTCGTTTTCGTGAGCCTCCCGTTTTAGCACCCAAGCCCCTTCCCACTAAAGCCAACCTATTTTCATTGCTCACTAGATTATCACCTCTTCTGTTTCTATGCCACAATCAATACACCTTCGCCTGAAGAGACGCTCGTTTCCCTCTATCGCTAGAGGAGCCGACCACTCGTGGATGTGTCGATCATCTAGGCCCTTCCCGTCACGTAGTTTCCTCGTATACTCTTCGGCGCGGGTTTTCTTCCGCATTTCCTTCATTTTCGCTTGGTAGCGCTTTTCACGGCGGTCCAACCGGGCACGTTCTCGCCGCTCCCACTCTGCGTCCAAGCCCTCTGGGGAACCCCATTTCTTCCATGCAAACTCCTCCACCTGGAGCCGTAGAAACAACTGCATGCGCAGAAACCCATGGGGATTGGGTTTTTCGATCCGCCGCAAAAGCCCCGTGTCTTTGAGCTCGGGCTCCGTGAGCAAATAGTCTTCACGACACTCGGTTTTGGTTAAAAGAGCATACTTCTCTGGCTTTTCCTTCATGCACCGGCGACACACGCGAACGCCGAAATTTGTGAGGAGATTGGCGTCAAGGTCCAACGAGTCGCATTCGGCGCATCTTGGCGCGTTGGCCAAGTCTAGTGGCGGCGCAAGATCCTTGACGATAAGCTCCTGTTTCTGTTTTTCTTTCCAGTCCTGTAGACTCTGGGGCTCCTCCTCGGGGCCCCTGAGGCCGTTTTTCTCTGTTTCATCCAAGAATCCCCCTCGGCTATCCTTCATGGTGGAGAAGTCATACTCTATGTAATCTTTCTTCTGGATCGACGGCGGTTTATACTCAGGACGGAGTCGTTTGCGATCCTGCTCTGTGACCACGGCCACAGGGCCAGTTTTGGCCGTAGCATCGCGGAAAGACTTTTGTTTTTCCCGCTGGATCTCCAATGCCCTCTGGCGGTTTTTCTCAATTCGCTCTCGCTGCTCCCGGGTAAGTTCCACGCGTGGTAGCTCGGGAATACTTCGTGCTTCTCCAATTTGTGGGGTAACTGGCTTTGTCGTGGGAACAGTGTGACCGCGAGAGCTTGGATGTGGGGGGTTTGCGCCTGGTGATGTTCCTAGGGTACCTGCTTTCCTTTGCTGGAGCCGTTCTAGGGCTTTTCTTCGGTTTTCTTCCTGCTGTGTTAGTATTTGTGGGGGGGGGGGGTCATATGGTGGCAAAAGATGCAGGAGACGAAATGTAGTAGAAACATGAAAATATCAAGCTACATTCCTCAGAAAAAGTCCCTTAAACGGGTGCTGGGTGATGCCCCTCATATTAGATATCGCTAGGAGCATTTACATACAATGCGTCGCTTCTGCTCATCAGTTAGACCAGCCATGGTGGTGTGTGCCAATGCACGAGGGGATGTCTTTTAGTGGCGATCAGGGATGGTCGTTAGGTCACGTGACCACGGTCAAGTGGTGGGTGATTCTAAGGAGGGCAGTGGCAAAATTAGTGTTGTGGCTTTCTAGTATGGCATTAAAGTTAAAATAAACATTTTAAGGGGCTTTAAGGAGGCAATTTCTTCTTGTTTTTTATTCGTGTGCCCTCTGTTTTAGTGCATTATGGATTCCGTGGGGGGACGATTCCACGTTTGGGTGTGAACACCTCCGAAGATGCGAAGCAAATAAGCGTGCAGTCGACTTTCCGCCCCAAGTTTCAACTTTTTTCACTCGAGGTTTATATTCTTCTTCTCAAGCCTGTATTAAACCGTCCTTTCTGATGTTTGGGACTGCGTAATACTTCCCATGCCCGGGTAACCTCGACAGGATACATATACCCGAACTCAAAATCGGTTATTCGAAAAACAATTCAAAGAAAAGGTAAAAAGAAGGCTTGTAGGATCGTTCTTGAAATCAGATACTTTGTTTCTATTACCTTCCGAAGCTTGAAGCATTTTGATGAAAGGAGTAGCATCATCGACTACGGTGACCTGGGTCTGGGACCTCCATGTTGGGCTGGCGCCTTTCGGGGCTCGGGGATCCTTTGTCAGTTTTCCTTGCGTTGAAATTTGGATTTATCGTGGTTTGAATCACATTTGCGTTTCCAGTGTATCTGCGAATCAAAGGGAAATCACCCCCTAGAGCGATCCATACATACATTTTGGATCCTTTTCAGTCTGTTAACAAGTCAATTTGAAATTTTCTTTAACGCTTTGCTTATGGACTTTTGGCAACCAATTTGTTATTAACCAGTGCTCACGTGGTGGTGACTTTTACACCGGATTAAAGAGACAATACCACGCCCCTCTTTAGTTCTAATATCACAAAACTTATAAGGTGGTTTGTATAGCCAAGACTGTTCGGCAATCTTTTAGTTTAAGTATTTTGTGGTGTGACTTCCATAGGGTTAAGAAGTCAAAGGAACTCTTTGAAAGTCGCAGGAAGTCACTGTGACCAACTACCACCAACTAAGACAGATTCTTCGACTTTTGTCCAGAAATCATGTGTTTTCCCATATTGTGACCAAACATCATTAACTTTCCTCAGCCAAGAATATCTTAGCCGAGATATCCTCCGATAAGGAATCCACTATGCTGGGATTGGAAGTTCCAAGAAGAGCGGAACCTCGGAAATAACCCCGTCTTACTACAATTCTACGACCTTCTTAACAAGCAAGTTTATTCCAAAGATTTCGCAATTGTGCGGACATCCTCCAGCAGACAAAACAGTCACAACATTCACTCCAGAACAACTAAACATCGCCATAGACCACACCTATTCCGTAATATAAAACCCTGAAACCCCGTAACATTCATAACTTTATCATTTCGTCGTGGGCACCTCTCCCTAGAGAAAAAAAGGAACACCCACGACTAGTTACTTCTATTACGTCATTGCTTGTTCAAAATCTTGTTGGCCCATTGTGGCAACACAAAGGAGGCCTCGTGCACTTGCGAGTTGTAGTAACGCAAGTTCTCAGCCTCGAAGTCTTCGGAGAACTTACGCAAAGGCTTTCTTACGTCGGCATTGGCGTCCTTGGAGCACACCATGAATCCAATGGTACCCGATGGGTAAGTTGGGATGGAGGTGTAAGCGTACTCGGCCACAGGGAAGATCTGCTTACAGTCCTGCTTCAACTTGGAGATGATGTCCATGTGCAACCAGATGGACTCGGCCTGGGTGGTGATAACACCCTTTTCGGTCAAGGCACCCTTCAACAACTCGAAGTAAGGCTTTTGGAAAAGAGACTCAGCAGGTCCCTCGGGGTCAGAGGAGTCGGTGATGATCACATCAAAGGTGTTTTGGTAGTCGGCCAAGAACTTGAACCCGTCTCCAATGTGCACCTTGGTTCTTGGGTTCTGGTAAGACTTGGACATCTCGGGCAAGTATTGCTTGGACACCTCAATCACGTCCTCGTCGATGTCGCACAACCACGCCTCGTCAATGGACTCGTGCTTCAAGATTTCTCTCAACACACCTCCGTCTCCACCTCCAATGACCAAAGCCTTCTTGGGGTTTGGGTGCGAGTTCAATGCCAAGTGGGTGATCATTTCTTGGTAAGAGTACTCGTCTCTCTCGGTGGCTTGGATACAGTTGTCCAAAACCAACACGTTTCCCCAGTTGGTGGACTTGAACACCAACACATCCTGGTACTTGGATCTCTTGGAGTATAAGACTTTTTCAACCTTCAACGACATGGCCGATCCTGGCCACATGGTGTCGGAAACTTCGGCAAACCAGCCGTCTTTGATAGCAGGGTGAGACAATTCTTGGGACATTGTGGGTGTATAGTACAAAAAACAAGAAAGAAAAAAAAAGAAGAGGAAGAAAAAGAATGTGAGAAATAAATTTTTTATAATTTGAGACTTGATTAATTTTTTTCTCACTGAGACTGCAAATTGCGTCGACGCATGGGCCATAGTGAAATGGTACCATAACAACGTCAGCCGTGAGCAAATAAACAAAGGGAGAAGTGGTTCGTCATTCGGATAAATATTCGTTTATTCTTTTTTGCTTTCATTATTTCCACTGTCAAAGTTTTTACTTTCACTGGAATTTTTTTTGTTAAAGACCAAAAATGCCACCTCCACCAATCCAGAGAACATGGCGTGTTTACACCTTGTTCTTGGTGAGGTCAAATCTCCACCCTAAAGTTTCGGCGGGGGGGCTCCGACACCTCCGTCCTTCACCAAGAGGCCCGTTTGTTAGTCATATCTTTTGGGTGCAGGCCCCTGTTAAAAAAAAAAAACTGTTGGTGCAGTGAGCGTACGTGCGGCGTAATGAATTCGAGGCGAAGTCGTGGGGCCGCCAGTGTAAGCACTATAAAGAACGGGGCCGTTGGTTTCTTTTGGACACAAAAAGCGGGGAAAGCTGC
The DNA here is from genome assembly GCA_030583145.1 of Metschnikowia vanudenii. Lineage (NCBI taxonomy): Eukaryota > Fungi > Ascomycota > Pichiomycetes > Serinales > Metschnikowiaceae > Metschnikowia > Metschnikowia vanudenii. The sequence continues at coordinate 24,151 of JAJMHT010000217.1, forward strand.
GGTTTACAAAACCCCTTACAAAGTATAAATACGGTGCCACCCGCCCTTTTGGAGCCCGTTGTTTTTTTGGGGTGCTTGCGAAATGCTTGCGAAATGCTTGCGAAATGCTTGCGAAATGCTTGCGAAATGCTTGCCCTGTTATGGTGCTGGGTGGTCGCGGCCTCTATCGCACTGTGAGTGCAACTGTCTGAGACATTCTGCATGGCCACCCCGGGGTGGGGCACATTACGCTGCCCCAGTGATGGGCAAAATCCGCGTACCCGCGTACCCGCAAAATTTTTCCGTACCAGGCGTGATTACTGAGTACGAGAATTTACTGCGTACGGTACGGGAACGCGAATGGTTCGCAGTACAATGCGTACGGTACCGCGTACGCGTACAATGGCATTATATGCAATACCAATAAAATTTCAATTATACTGAGATGAGCACGATACAAAACATGGATTTGGTATCAGGGGCATGTAGTTAAATAAAAGCCAGTAGGGTACCTAAACTTCGCGGTTCACGCTGTCAGATGAAAATTTCGCGTTCCTGATACACGCTTCGCGTGTTTTGCAACTTATGATATAAAGGGGATGTCCCGCAATTTCAAGATCTCCTCTGCCAAAAATTGTTTCTGGATTCATCATGCAACCCAAACAAGCTCCGCTGCTCAGAATACTGACGGCATACCTTCTGGATGACTGGAAATTGCCCTTAAAATGAACCACACATGACCTTATGATGTACAACGCTTTCGAATGTGAGTTATTGTCAAACATGGATAGCAAATGGAGAAAAATTTATTCAAGTTTACAACGTGCATGAACAAACAATATATGCAATATTGGCCGGTAAACTGGACAACTTTAGCAGATCATTACGAAAATGTCCACAATTTATCTCTAGAAGAAATGAGGTTGAGGGCATCAAAGAATGATTGCGAAAGCATTGGGGCAAATCATGGTAAGCAATCAAAAGCTACTTTTATGA